>CM040633.1:41212859-41389438 GCA_022818045.1 Neotoxoptera formosana | reverse complement strand
CCATACCTTGGCATACTTGTTTGTAATTAAATGAAGTAATATTACTTCAGATATATATGAAATATTTATAGAATTAGACGGCTGAATCAATCCTACACTTGAGGGCTCTATTATTTCGTTATTTACAAAACAAATTATATTTTTGTCATCAGTGACAACTAATTGCCTAAAATAACCTACCGCAACGAGTGTGCGTGATATTGTGATAACTTCAAGCGTTCGGCGTACGATACGGGTGGCTGTGAATTGGGATTTTTGTCGTGTCTATATTTTGTGAAAAATTAAATAAAGCACAAGTTTAACTTTCAAAACACAGACAGGTGTTAAAAAAGAACTACACCAAATATTAAGAATTCACCTGATTTAAATATTACCAACAATTTTGAGACGGAATTAAAGAAAAAAATTGAGTTGCCCCCCCCCCTCCCTAGAAGTAAGTCTAAATACGCCCCTGACTGCTGATTCCCAAGCTACTTTGTTACTATCGTATACTTTGAACAGTGTAACATTTGTATGATCTTCAAGACTTTCATATCCATTAATTGAACATTTACGTATTTTACATTTTAGTGCCATTTTGCAACTTTGAAAGTTGGTATAGAAAAATTAAATAAGATGTTAATATGTAATAAACTAATAACACAAGTATAACAATATTGTATACAATTATACGAGTACTAAAACGAAGTCAAATATGATGATTAATAAACACGTAAATAAATAATAAATTACAATAATATTCATACATTGGAGGGAAAATTCATAAAATAGATGGTTCTCATATATTATGAACATAGATAGAGCGCGAGTCGCACTTGCCCCATATTTCACCCCGCACAAGCCTACTCCAGGCCATAAGCGGCCCGGTGATTAGGCTTTCGTTTCCAGTCCATACTATCTTATATAGTCCGTGGTACGAGGCAATCGCGGCAGCTCGGAGGATTATGTTATCACTATTATTATTGTGTGATAATAATAATTGATAGGTACTTCGAAAAATAATTAATTACCCCAATACAGTAGATATCATATTATTTAAAATATAATATATTATAATATTATTATATAACTATCATAATAACTATGATGAAATTGTGTATGTACATTTTTAATAGCTGGAAGAGGATTTTTCAGGTATAAGGTACTTAGAAAAAAAAATATGGAATTAAACACAAAAAACATTTAAAATATTCTGTAATTAAAAAAAAAAAAAATTATTACCGCAATAGTTAGTAGATGTCATATTATTTAAAATATATTATATAAAATAAAAAAAGTAGCTCATTCAAAATAAACACAATAAGTAACTAATAATCATGATCAAATTGTGTATTTTTCAGATATTGTTTGATGTTAGTGTTTTCTGAATATGTTGGTTTCACTAAGCCACTGGTCTGCTTAAATGGTTTTTTGGTCGAAAAAAGCCTTCTTTGTTTGTTGATCAACTTTCTTATTGACTGGTGTCAATTTTGCTTCTTTAGTAGCCTCAAGCTTTTCTATTTGAACTTTCTCCAAACAACGATCTAGTGATTTCATAATGTGATTTTTTATTTCACTGCTGTAATGATATTTTGGAGAAAAGTAACCCAATAGTGTCTCCATTCTATAACGAATATCGCGATTATCGTCAATGTCTGATGAGGAATTGTTATTGAATAATAGTTCTAAAATGTCAATGTTCTGAGTAATCCTATCACTAAGCTTAATATTCTCTTCAAAATAAGGGGAGACTTCAGATTCAGCTGAAAGAATATTTTTGGACATACATGCTACAGTAGCATGAATATGCTTGCAAATATCTGTTTTAATTAAATAATCAACGCATTCACAGGAAAATGTATGAAAATAAATAATTATTAGGGTATTTTATTTTATATAATATATTTTAAATAATATGATATCTACTAATTATTGTGGTAATAATTTTTTTTTCTAAGTACCTATCAATTATTATTATCACACAATAATAATAGTGATAACATAATCCTCCGAGCTGCCGCGATTGCCTCGTAACACAGTGTGTTTCCAAGACGGTTGTAGATATTATATCTAATTATATCTACAACCGTAGTTTCCACCGCTCGCCGAGCAGGCTTCGAGCCATTCAATTATAATAGGTACAAAGTTCAATAATTATCAATCGCGGATTCAACGATATCGAATTTATTACTATTATTACAGCTACTAGTCTTTACAAATAAAAATCCTTGTTCACAAGGTGCTGATTATGTAGTACCTATGTATGTTTAACACCTAAAACCACCCAACTTTGAGCTGCTATAACTCGTCAACTAGTTAACGAAAGTTGAAAATTTTAAAGTGAAAATTCATGAAAAAAATAGCTTTATTAATTTATGCAATTATTAATATAGGTTGTCATTTGAAAATCAAAAGTCGATGGTGGTTTACCTAATAAATATAAGGGTAAAAAATATTTAAAATGCATACAAATGTAGAAAGGCATGAGACTAAAATTATTTTAAAAAAAAATTTGAAAAAAAGTCAATACGTTTTGAAATAATGAGTGTTCAACGATAAAAAAATCACCCTGTATATAGTAAATATATATTTATATATTTTCAGTATTTAACATTAATACAAATATAATAATTATAGTCGGCTACATGGAATCGCATATTATACATTGTAATTATTATATGTTACGTTATTTTCTCTTTTCCGGCGTTAAAAAAATATATATACGGAGCGTATATAATAATAATATAGACTACGGTTTACAACAAACAATTTTAAATTTTAAAATTCGTGAAATATAATATTTTGTACCCTATAAGCGTAGGTATATATATAATAATATATATATATATTGTAAATGACATATTATTATGTACTATATATAATATTATATACAGTTATATATATGTATATCAAACATCATCAAATACATATGTATATATTTATATATACGAACTTACAATAAAATACAATTTTTATTATATGCTTATATTGTATTATAATAATATTATATAGAAACGATGGTATATTATTAATATAAAATGTGTTATCTCGATACGCTTATAGTAGGTACCTAATTGTATATTATATTAATTTCGTTTCGAACTGTTTATTAAGTATTTGCAACAGTGGGTGAGCAGGTGTTTCTCGCCGTGGACGCCGTTTCCGTTGGCCAGCCGGTGCTGATGCTGGTGGTGGTTGTGGTGGCCGTTCTCGTCCGACTTGTGCGACGATATCTCGCGCGTGTACACGTCCAGACCGTACTGGCCCTCTTCCGGGAACCCGATCAGGAACGTGATGAAGTCGTCCACGATCGTGTGGGAAATGTACTTGGATAGCCGTTTCTCCTCCACGCCGTTTTTGTGTAGCGTGGCCATGAAGTCCGTCAGCGGCTTGGACATCCGGAACTGGATTTCCAGCTCCCGGCCGGCGAACACCAGTGGGTCCTGCGGGTGGAGACGAAGACGAGATTAAAACACGGTAAATATAACTTCCGGTCATTTTTTTTTTTGGTACCGTCAAGTGTTGGGTATATCGTACCTATATCAGTGATCGGTGAGGATAGCACACACACTAATTGTATGTAAATAAAACCACCAGAATATTATCTCCGGTCCAGGAAATCTATTTAAAACTATGTTTTTTTTATAAAACTTAAACCTTTATATCAAAAATGGTCAAATATGCACTTATAAATGAAAAATGGTCGATATGTAAAATATGCAAATAACATTTTTTTAATATAAACTCGTATTGTTATGAAACAAATTTCTATATTACTTAGCTATGTTTTAAATGATTATTGAAAAACATACAAGCTCCTTTAGTCCCTAGCCCTAAATTAATAAATATTAAAAAATAATATGTATAAGGAATTGCTGATGTGCGTGTTTAGCCATAAGAGTAGTTCTTAAGTAATTTAACTCTGTACACTATAAGGATAATATTATAGATCCATAATAAAATAATTCTGAAAGATAACGAGAGTATGATATATTGATATATGCACATTACAAACATTTTATATTTATCTATTGACATTTTATAATTTGTTAGAAAGAACTATATATAAATATTATATAAATTGTACATTTTTATAAAACCATTTCTAATCTTATACTTCGTATTAGATAATATATAGGTACCTACATTTTATCAATTCAAAAACTACTCGTTCAAATTTTGATTTAAATACATCAATATTTAAAAAAAAATTATCCGCTTAACATTGTACCCACATCAAAAAAAGGCAAAGCCCCTCACATTTACGCATATCATTCAACGTCTTATCCCCTCCCTTAAACGATCCATAAATACGTTCCGCTATTGCCTATATATAGTGTATACCTACCAAACAATCATTATTCAAACTTACACAACAAAGTTGAGTCATTGACTTTATTGAGTATTTATTATTTTATTTTTTTAGTTTTTTTTAAACTCGCACTGCAATGTGCGCGAGTGCATGCGTTATAATAATATAATTTACCTGATGTGATATGGGTATGAGGCCAAAGAGCCGCGTAGCTTTTGTAGGACCCCACTCGCCGCTGGCGCAGTCCGGCAACGGCACCATGACGGTTTGCAATTCTTCACAAATGATTTTGAACTTGCACACGCTCTTGAACTTCATCGGCTCTCCGGTCAGATACTCCTTGGGCGTCACCGAATTGGCGAATATGTCCAACAGGAAAGCGCCGCTGTTGGGCGCGTGCACGCGGAACGACACGATATTGCCCAGGACAGACTTGAACCACAC
Source organism: Neotoxoptera formosana (assembly GCA_022818045.1). Taxonomy (NCBI): domain Eukaryota; kingdom Metazoa; phylum Arthropoda; class Insecta; order Hemiptera; family Aphididae; genus Neotoxoptera; species Neotoxoptera formosana. The sequence continues at coordinate 41,384,703 of CM040633.1, read as the reverse complement.
ACACACACATAAATATAATATTTTAATCAATTGATAAAAAAACAATGACCCCATCACACTAAAATATATGTTATGTCATACGTGTTCCACTGCGGTTCCCTTAAATACGCATATATTTAAGGCGCAGAGGTTCCCATTTTTGGGGGTAAAACTGGATTTGTTGAGTGGTAAAGACAAGAATATTTTTTTTTTTTTATGTACTTTATACCTATTATTAATTACTAATATTATTTTATTACTTTCAAATAATATTTATACAATGTAAATGTTTATGTCTCACTGTATATTACATCTTGTGTTTGTATTATTATACTATTGTCTCCATAAAAATTTTTTATTTGTAAAGTTGGGTAACTGTAACGCCCACTTAGGTTAAATTTATATATTTTTGTGCATTATATTAGGCTCACTGCCCGTAATAAATAAATAAATAAATAAATAATGTATATTTTGTTTTTGTTTTTTAACTCAGCTTTTTTTGGGGGGGGGGGATTTGACATAAAATAACAATATCTGTATAAATGTATTTAATATATCTTATATAGTATAGAAACTATAGAAACACTTCTTCAATTATATTATACTAAATGGATATACTTTATTTGAAAAAAATATAATTTAGCCTCATTTGCAAACTTGAGTTTTGAAAACTGATAGATATAATATAGAAATAAATAAATGTATCCAATAACATCATATTATATAATGTCTCATAATTTTCATTTTATAGTAATTCTAAAGATTAGGACGAATTATGCAGGACATTTAAATAAAGCTAAGTATAAATTCTAACTATCTTTTAATTAATACCAGGCCATATTTGACTTAAAACATGAGGCCACGTATGGGACCTACCGGATATCCGAGAGGCCCTAAATGACTATATATAATATGTATATAGAGTGATTCAACATTTATGTTACTCTATTGATTCAAAATAAAGAAAAATGTACCATACAAAAGTTTTTTTATGTCTTTTTTTTGACATCTAAAATTATTTTGTACGATTTTTAATTTTTACAATATTTTAAAGGGGTTTTGGGCGGTCAACTTTAGAAATTCATATAAATATTATATATTTCTCAAGCATAGAGTTTCGCATTAATTAATGTTGTTCAAGCCTTCAAGCAGTAAAATATATTAAAAAAATGTCTTCATATTATTATGTTTGCAAAAAAAGTATGAATTGAGTTAAAGTTGACCCCTAAAACCCTCCTAATCTATAGTAAAAAATTATAAAATGTACAAATCGTTTGATATAAGTTTTTAAATCAAAAAACTTTCGTACCGTACATTTTTCTGCGTATTTTAAATATTTACATATATTTTAATGGGTGTAAAACGTATTTAAATAATGTACACAAAACATTTTGCATGTGTGTTTTACCTGCATGACAAACCGCTTCAAGCTCACTCCATCGTACGTGTCCCCCTCGCTTTCGTAGAATTTCAAATTGTAGTGGAATATCAGGTTGGATTGCATGTTGGTCGGTATCGCTATTCTCACTGTGGCGGCTCCTGGAATCGTAAATTTATGAGTAACAGGTGGCGAAAGTTTTGAACAATATTTTCACGCCCTCCTGGTTTTACAGCGCGAGCCGCGAAGGCAAATGTAAAGCGATTATTATAATAAATTAAGGACGCCGCCGAAAGAAGTCCGCGCGATCATTACAAAACCGCTGCACCGGATAGAATATCATTATTATTACTTTACTTAGTTATTAGAACTTGACTCGCCAAATAATTATCTCGACACTAATAACTGGACTAGGTTATATACGGTAGGTGTTCGAGAAAACCAATATACTAATACTATTTTTTTTATTTAAAGATTTCAACAGCGTATATTGTGATATTATCACGAAATACAGATCTATTATAAATTTAATCTATTCTGTGATATTATTAAAATTTTAAAAGTCGGTTTATTGTATCATCGAATAGTAATGAATAATAATTAATAGCCAATATGGACCAAATTGATAAGTGATTATTATAGATAATATTATTAAAATACCATTTATACCTATAATTATAACCATTAACATAGGTAGTACTTTATTCGTACACTTTGGCAGATAAGTCATTCGTAATTATCCATGTGTTCTGTGTGTAATCAATAATAATTTCTAATCATCTATATGACCGAATACGATTAAAAGAAAAATATTTTTCGTAATTTTATTGACATATTTCAAGAAGAGTGAAATTTTCAAATTTCAAATATTTCAAATTTAAAACCCTAAATATGATACGTAAAGTAATAATATGTATTATCATATCATAATAATATAATATGTGCTTGGCGTTTGCAGGGCCCAAATAAATCTATATATATTTAACATCACCGTTAAATTTTTTTTATCTCTTTTAACGTATGCTTAATTATGCGTATTTCGTATTTTAATTTATGGTCCGCCCAACGTTTGTATGGTCGCAAAAACGAATTAATTTTAAACCGTCTACAAGTGGGTGGTATTTTAAAATACAACAAAAATATTTGAAAGAACCATAGTATATATATATATATGTAGTGGTCAGTGTACAGATTAATGTTTCCGCCTTTCCGGTAAATAAATCGATAGAATATACCTACTGAAAAATATCTATGCCATCACACAAAAAATAGTGTGTCGTAGGTATAATATTATGCTGTCGTTATAGAAATCCACTTTTGGTGGTCTTATGTACGCGGGTACTTTGTTGCCGATTTGCCACGCTTTTTATTGTAGAAATCGCTGGATTGACGAAAGTCATACTATTATAATTGCGTGCTATTCGACGCAGGATTTAGTGTAGCGTGTTGCGAGACGACATCGATTTGCATAATTTATAATATCTCAGGTATACAGGTGATCGTGTCATAAATATTGTATTAAATGGCTAGACTGCACAATATTATGTCATTTATTCAGGGATCGGATTTTATAGCATTTGCTAATATGTAACTATTATTATAGAATACAAATAAAAATAGCAGAGTCAGTTACAAATTTGTTTTGAACACAAAGGACTCCTGCAAATATGAAATTTTATACTGCTATTTTTTGCATACTTGAAGTATTTTAGATTTTTAAAGTATTTTTTCAAATTGTGGTGGTATTTTTTGCTAATATGCATAGTCATAATGATTTATTTTGTATTTTCATAAATATCAAATGAAAAATAGTAAAAAAAATGTATCATTTATGTGAATCCGTAAGATAAATACCCACATTTTTGTATCATATTATAATATGTTTTTAGGTAGCCCACCGTATAATTGGCCCATAGAACTGAATACAATAAATTATGACTGCTAATCGGTTATACCCGACATAAGTCAAGGTTTTTATTTAAATTTACAGTATACATTATTGTTAATAGAAGAAAAAATTGTTTTTTTGTAAAAATATTTGTAGGGCATATTATAGGGCTTTTTTTACGATTTCTTAGGTCAGATTATAGGGCAAATTTCAGTGCTATAAAATCCTTGCCGTTGTCATTATACTAATATATATATATATAATATTGTAACTTATGGATAACAATTTATCATTAAAGTCATGTTGGGAATTTTTTTTCATAACTTTTAATATATTATTATACATTTCCAGATGTTTTAACTAATCAGCTTATAAATAGTTCCATTTAAATAAAAAAATATTGTCGAAATTGTCTTTAAATATGCATAATAATGGTATTTAACACGTGGTTAAAAACAAGCATTTTTTATGATTTGCTTCGTGATTTTGCATTCAATAATAATAAATTAAAATTAATCTTTTTAGAACTGAACTGCAGAATTTAAGCAAGTCAAAAAATAATGTCTTATACATCCATACAGATTTATGAATGTATATAAGTACGGTTTAATCACCTAAAATATATTAACTATCTACCGCATAAGAGTAATTAAGCCATATATATATATATATATATCACCTGTTGCGTCCGTATACATGACAGCTTTTGTGTTGGAGTCTGGGAAGTAGAGGCCGTATCTGAAGAACAGAGACCTGACGAATGGTAAATCCTCAAAATCTCGTTGAGTGATAGGATTTTTGAGTAACTGCCATTCGGGTTGCAGTGGGAAAAACTCATAGATAAACTCTCGTGGGTCCGTCAGGAAGTAATGGTCGTCGTATTCATACCTGCCAAATATCGTATTGGTATCAAATATTAATCACTAATATATAATATTATATATTAATAGATGAAATCAAACAAAACTTTAAGTCCTATAAATTATAATAGGCATTACAATTTTTTTTTTTTAAGCAGGTATCGTAAAAAACATATGAAATTTAAATACGTAATAATATTATAGATGTGATTATTGAATAAAATATTTTAAGTTTTAATTAAAGTATCATTAATATCGATGATACGAATAATTAGTAACGGTAAGTATATACAACTTCTCAATTAGATATTTTAATAAATACATTTATTATAACGTACAACTATAATAATGGGTACTTACTAAAAAAAAATAGTTTTCGTAATAAACATATAAAATTATATTATGCTCCATAAAGTACATTTACATTTACAGGATTAAAATCAGATAGATAGTACCTATACTGTCTACTGACTTGGAAATTATTTCACGGTTCAAGACTTAATAGTTAATAGGCGTTAATTGTTATAAGAGTATTGTTACTTATTACTAGAGTCCAGATTTATATTCTGTTAAAACGTTTGAAATAATAATATGATATTATGATGTTTAAATGCTGCAAAAATTGATGAAATATTCTTAATATTCTCAAAATATTCTAAAAAAACCCGTTGATTGTTATTCATTTTTTTAATCATAATTTATAAGAAAAAATAAATTAATATCTTAAATACATTATTATTTTGTTAAATTAAACATGCAATATGATTATGATATCTAATTATATGCAATACATAAAACAAAAATTAATAGTATACAATATTTTTAAAGGAATGCACGTATTGTTCCATATTTCTAGTGGCCATAATATTTTTAATATATCATTTATAAAACGAGCCACAGTAGAATGGTTTGTTTTTTGTAATTCCTTACACGCTAAAAGATATATGACAGCCCAACATTTTCAGCTGATAAGATACCAACTTAGGTACGTAAGATGCTCCGGGACGTATCGGGTATGTGTCAGCAAGTGTACTTTCCCAAAAATTCTCGAAATAATATAATGGTACTTGTAATTTATTCCGAGGTATATTTGCTACAACTAAATTAAAAACGAACAACAATATTATTTATCACAGGAAATTACCGAATCGGTGGGTAAAAGCTAAAATTAATCTAAAGTCAAAATATGCATTAATATGCAAAAATGGATTCTAAGGATTATAAAACGCGAACATTTCTTATTCCCATCAAACAACATAATATACGCTTGTTAAAAATATGTTTTTGCATAAAAATCTGGACTCTACAGTTATTATACTCATTAATAATAGAGTACCTAGTGTGTATTTTAATGCAAAGTGCATTTTTTTCTGCATGTCCTAAAACAATGCTTTCCAAGCACGAAATACGTTTCATATATCAAAGAATTAAAAAATAAAACTTTTATTTTTCATTTTTTACATTTTAGTGTATTTTTAGTTTTTTAAGGGATTTTGTTTTTATTATTTTTATATAATATTTCATAGTAGTGTTATCAGAAAATTTGATAAAATTTATTTTTATTTCTTCCTAAACGAAAAAAAATTATATTATTTCTACTTTTAAAATGTATTATGGATTAACGTATTAAACCAGTCAAATACGAAGACAGACTGTAATAAAGATACATAATAATTGTGTTTAGTATATTGCATTATTGCGTATAGTCTCATTGTAACTGATTCCCGAGTGAATTTTAATGGTTTCATTCTGTGTAATCAATTTATCGATTATTTTAAATAATAACATATAAACATTTTAAACACTTTTTCTCGTTTTTTAGACAATTTCGAACCCTACTAATTGGGTAGGTGCCTATCAGCAGCCTACTTTCACGTCGTTGTAGCGTATAAATTGTAATGCCTAACAATAGTACCCAACGTTATATTTTGTACCCGTGAAAAAAACGTAGAAAAATCATCAAACAGCTATGGTAAAAATATAATCCATACCTGAGACTGTCGGATTTCCCTTTGGCTCCCACTTTGGGCACTTCTTTGGCGTTGACTAGATGCCGTGCGCCCCAATTGCATTGCACGAACCGCCAAGCTCCGGCCACGTAGACGGCGTTCCACGAGTTTCGGAATCGACTGTCTTCGAAATGAACACCTGGCTGGTAGCCGGCCGACTTCGAGTAACCTTTGATGACGACGCAGTGTAAACCAGCGTAGCTGCGCATTAAATGTGTTATAAATTTCGGGTAGTTATACAAATATAGGTTATAGGCGCAACTAGGGGGGTGCTCGGGGGTGCTTCAGCACCCCTAAGCTCTAATCAAGCACTCCCCGGTCTCTGTTCAAAAATGCCAAAAATAATGTTAAAAGAGAGCAGTGCCTATTTTTTTTATTGAAAAAAACAATCAAAAAGAGGAATTTCCTAACTTGAACAAGTTGCAGTTACAATTCTAATAAGTTCTGCAACACCTGAACGCAGTTTTTCAAGTATGCAACAAATTAAAAAAGTTTTGAGTACAAGTATGTTAAAGCATCGGATTGCTGACTTGTTCGTTTTAAATATTGAAAGGCTTGTTGCAAATATCATAAGAAAAAAATCAGTGAGTGGGTTATTGAAATAGGTATACATCATTTTAGCACCCTCTTAAATGTATGTCTAGTTAGTAGTTGCACCTATGGATAGATAGGTACACGATTTCAAATTATCAACGAGAACTATATTATTTATCAATATCATATCAGTTTCGTTTTTAAGGAAAACGACGACAAGTAAACATTAGATATACTATTATAATATATCGTCCCGAAAAATGTCTTTGGCAATAAATTAAACACTCAACAACAATATTAATATACAAAATATGTAAATCTGTAAAGTGTTTAGCACATTCCTTTTAGAAAGGGATTCTCTTTGCCGTTTCTTTGGAAAATAAACGAGTTCCTTTTTTAGTCCAAATAGGGCAAAAAAATCTCCTCAAAATGTGCTCCCGAGTCCCAACCCGTATCATACAAATGATTTATGATTTTATCGACGTTATGAGGCGTCTATTTTCGAGTTTTTTTTTATATTTATTTAAATACCCAGTAAGATGTTGTGTTTAAATGTCAAATTTTTATCTCCAATACACTGCCCGGACAATGTAAACTTGTTCTTCAAAAATCGGGGATTGATTATACTGCCCGTAACATATATTTAAATTTCGTTATTTTTTCTTGAAAAAAGGAACTTATAGGTACTACTATTGTTGCGTTCCTCGTTCTTTTTTTATAAAAAGGAATCAGTTAAAAAAGGATTGGTAATCGTAATCCGTTCCATTTGGAACTCGTTCCTTCCGAACACTGACGTAAAGCGTCAAGACCAGCTGGTAGTGTGCTTATTTTGAAAACGTACCTGCACAGTCGTTTGAATAGTACGTGGTAACTTTCCGTCCCGTGTTTAATACCTCTGAGTAGGCCCATTGGCGTGTCGCCCCTCAGATTGTCGTCGAAATTCATTGTGTTCAAGTTTTTGACAGTAATCCATCGGAAAATCGTCCTGGACAACAACAACAGTATTATGACACGACTTGAAAAATATTATTATTTTATGTTTAGCTTAAAATATAGTGCACACTGCGCAGATTTGAAATAAAAATACAGAATACATATTATTTTGTATGAATTAGATGGCGTATTATTTTTTTTAATAAAATACATCGAATACAGTTGTGATATACGCGTATTATTAAAATCTAAAATTATCGATTATCTATTTAAATTAATTGTATATAATTATATATACATATAATTATTATTAGGCACTACAATAATTACAACTAAAATTTTGCAAATAAATTAAATTTGTTTCTATTTTGTCAATATTATAATATATATATTATGCAGTGTGTTACCTGGCTTTTTCTATGTCCGAACCGCATTTTCCCACCAACATCCTTACTAAGTCTGTAAAGGTTTTTTGGTCTTCTTGCGCCACCTGTGAAAACATCAGATATAATAATATAATATATTATAGTATTATTCGCTCATTGAATTAAAAGTTATGATTAAGACTGGTAATAAATGCCCTAAAAATTCTAAATCATGCAATGAAAAAATGCACTAACATTTTTTTTTATCCTAATAATTTTGGTGTAAATGGTAATTGATAAATATATATATATATACATTTTAAAGAGCGGTAAAAGAGTTTTATAAACAGAACTGATGATTTTGGATTTCTTTAATCTGAAAAAACAATTATTTCCATCCAGTTTGAAATTATTTTCAATAATCTAATACGAGAATTATATACTTTATAGTTTGTTAAATGTATATAAAAACCATGAAAAAATCTTAAAATACAATTTCAAATTTTGAATTCAAATACTCCTAAACTGACCAAAAAATCCTAAAATGCCCTAAAAATGCAAAAAATGCAAAACAAAAACTTCTTATTCTAATTTAAAAAAAGAAACGTAATTATACTATATGTTAGAAAACGAGCATCGTGTAAACAATATGCAAAGTGCATCAAAATTCCAGCCTTAGTTATGAATTGACGATAAACATATTTGCAGTAGGTACCTATATTGCGTGGTTTTATTACAATTTAATTTGTTCTATATGAAGATGATTTTTTAGCTGCACCTATACAGTATACCTATTGCAGCTTTTTTTGTTTATTAAAATGACATAAATAATTATTATGTTATTGAATATAATATAATATGGACGAGATATTAACAGTTAGTTATGACATCAGTCAGCCGGTAATCGTCATAACTTATAATATATAATGACTCTCATAAATCGTAATACTTATAGTGGATAAAATATAATAACTTATAAACACATCAAAACTGCTGTCAAGTCGTATTATATTCGTTTTGATGTTTCTCAAGGAACTTAGAAATGTAGCGCTAAACGTTATATATTGTATGTTTTCTTGTCATTGAATAGGTACTACCAGAACGAATCGTAAATAAAAACGGTTTTAATAACGGAAACTATATAGTTTGAAAAGGACCATCAAAGTCTATAAACAGTGTTTAGTCACTTTTTGCCGTGTTAAATAATGCCTATTGCCTATGAGGTACCTATACTTCAGTCATCGTACTCCGATAAACTTTTTTTCAGATGACGAGTTCAAAAAAAATCACTATAAAATACTCGAAATAGATAAACATAACCATCATCTATTAAATAGGTATTACCACTTCGGTTATAGGTACTTAGAGATGTCATTAAATTTTCAATTACTATAGGATTTACTGCAATATAATATCATGGTACCTATTATGAAAAAAAAAAATGTTGACCGATTAAAATGTATCGGTCATTTTATTAATATAACTATTAACTAATATAACGTTACGGGTACACTATATAATACATAGGTACTTTGGTTTCTTTTTGGAGCTCTAAAAATCATTTAGGATTTATCTACAGTTATCACTACATCGCTCTCACTATTACCTAGCTTACTGACCTGTGTAATATTGTTTTAAAATGTAATTAATTGAATGGTGGTATCGCATACATTTTGAACAAATCATGATTGTGCACTAACTATTGTAGTATTGTATATATTTAATAGTTCCTATATTAATTTCTATAGAGCCACAGGTGGGGCAAATTTTTATGAAGATACATGCCAAAAAATATCTTTTTTTTTGGAGCTTATCATGTAAAATCTACAATATAGGTATAATGTTTTTCGTTTATCGTCTATCGTTTTACCGTTAAAAATAATATATCTAATGCGGGGAAGTCCCGAATACGGAATATCGATTGTCAAGATAAAAAAAAAAATGTCGAAATATTTCTACGAAGCCAATATTTTAACTTTTAAGGTAAATGGTTTTTAAATCATTTCGTTTTGTAATATTTTTTCTAGTCTCATTTTGGCGCGTATAATGCGTCTTATCCATACTGCTTTAACGGCAGTGGGTGCCATTTTTGCTTTTACTGAGCTTCGTTTTCCTAGCCCTAATATTACAATATTATTGCAGCTCATTGCTCATATAGTACATCTTACCGATATGGCGATCTGGTCGATGTGTGCAAACTCCAGCGGGTCCGAGTACAGCTGGAACTTTGCTTGGGCCACGCCGTGTGGCGACGGCGGTAGGGGCGCCTTGCCCGGGTACGGTTGCACGTTGTCGTTGAGCGCCTCGGCCGTCTCGTCCGGTATCGTCGAGTCGTCCAGATAGAGCGATTCGGCCATCATGTACTCGCTGCGCTTCTCGTTGATCAGCTCCAACATCTCGCTGCTCTGCTTCTCCACCAGCGCAGCCGTGGCAGCTCTGCGGAAAACGACAGCGTTTGATTATAATATATATAATATTAAATATATTATTATATATATAGGTACGATTATCAATAAAGGATATCGGAATCAAATATTATGAGCATTTGCATATTATATTTCTATATTGATAGAAGTTAAAAAAAAATAGTCGTGTGTGACACGACAAATTCGCAACTGAGCCTATAATGAGTGGGTGAAATTTGATTTTGCATTATATTTTTGCACGGTACATTTCTAACTTTCATTCGCATATTTTGGCGTTTTTCAAAAATATAATACACGCGTATTGAAATAAAAATAGTATTGAGTATATATTAATGTCCTACGCAATTAAGTATTGCAATGTTCTATACGTAAATACCGCAAACGAGGATAGAAAAAAAATTATTAAAAAATATTAAATTGATTTAAATTGATTTTCGTTATCACGACCTTTTTATTTAGAATATTCAAAATACAGCAAACAGTTCAATAGAAAATTATTTCAACTATTTAATACATTTTTTGTTCAATAATAATTATTTAATGATTTTTAAACTAAATAAATTTAATTAACATGCATTTTCATTTGTATATCTTTGTATTTTTTGCACATTTTAATGATAATCAGTGCGTAAATGCATGCATATTTCGTAGGTTTTAAGTGCATATAATTTCGGGCCCTAATGATTATTAACATTATTCGCGTTTATATATATAATACTAGCTGTCTCCCGCCCTGCACTGTGGCTTGAGCCAAATATTGAGTTGAGATTGACCTAAAGTGATTTACATACAGTGGCGGCGCGAACTTTTTCGACGGTGAGGCAAGAATATGTTAGTTGCAGTACACAAGACCCACCTCCTATTTAATTTGCGTATCATTTTGGTGTCATTTTGTGTCACTGACTACTGTACAATACACTTTTGTGTACTGACTAGCCACTATAGGCACTTACAGACCCACCACCCCTTTTAGCTGTAAGACAATTGTCTCACAAAAATCCTCTCGCGCCGCCACTGTTTACATACCTACATCTAAGCCACCTGGGTAGGTAAGCTAGTGAAATCAGAATTTAAGGTAGGTACATGAAAAACATTGAGACTGTTGCCCGTGCCAAAGATTTGTTTTTTTTAATAAAATTTATTTATAAAAAAAAATGTTCAATATGCCATATTTCTACAAATTATTATAGTAGTAAAATGTGTAACTAATAGCAACCTTATAAAGAAACAGAGATTATAATATAATATGACATATTATGTCATATAAATCGCATCGAAAAAATCACTTAAAAAAAAAAATCATGATGATCGGAAGCGTATAGTTTCAGGGAAAAGATTTCCATTTTCACATTTATGTATAATAATATTATATAGATTAGTAAATATTAGTTAATATTAATATCGTCATTTTAACTTAATATACAATGGCAGTGTATACAGACATACTGGTCCTAAGTATAATTTATATGGTAATATCATTGATTATAGGTATATAATATTATAATGGGACTATAAGTATTTATAATCAATGTTATTATGTTTGTTTCTAATGCGAGGAAATCAACAAGTCCTCAAACAATTTTTTTCCTTTCTTATCGTCAAATAATTTATTTTTTACAATATAAAATGTAATTATTACAGATCGCGTGCACACGTACCTAAAAGGAATTCGAGTCTTCGGATTGAATTATACGTAATGTCGCAGTAGAAGTTAGCCTTTACCCGCATAGCCCACATTTTTATTATGGATAAATGGATTTACTTTCAACGGATAAAAATAAAATTGTGACATCAAAAATAACGATCTCGACACACTTTAACAGCAGGCAGGCACGCCGTTGGAAATAATACATTGATAATGAGCCGTTAAAACGTGACGAAAACGAACTAAACCCGTTAAAAAACACTGCACATTCGCAGAGTATGTACAATATATAGGTAATAATAATATATAGGTAATTACACACACGAACGCGGGCTAGATGTCGTTTATACCTAGGTACCTATGTTGGCAAATCTGTTGAAAAACGAGTTTTTTTGTCCGTCTAGTTCTATAATTATACCTACTTTATGTCATTGGCATTACCGCGATAAGCGAAATATTTTAATCCCCACGCGCAGACCGTCAACCCGACGACGGACCAATTCGATGTGATAATAATATATATTATTTAATAGGTATTACGTGATACGTCTATTGTGTAGGTAACCGACGACGCTGTGGCGATTTATTTCACGTGCTCATCATTGTCACTGCTGTTGCAGTGTCACGCTACATCAAATAAAAAATATGTTTACGTTTATTACCCCCAAATTATATATCGCACCTCTAGAACAAGACGACCACAACAACTACTCAAAGTGTATAGTCTTGAACAAAAAGCGATTTGAAGTTTATGTCAAAAATACTTTTTTAGAGCATTTTTTGCCTGCTGTGCGTTTGAAACTAAACAATTGAATATATAATTAATAATTAATAATATGGAAAAATAGTAAATTTACAACTCTTGCAAACTCTTGCAACGTATATAATTCACGTCATATGTCATTCACTTATTCGCACACTGGAGGAAAGACGAAAATCGACAGATGGCAGCACATATTTCATTACAAAATTATGTTCAAAATCTGTACAAAATATGTATAGAATCATTAAATTCGAAAAATTCCTAAACTCAAAAATTCGGAACATACGTCATTACTCATTACTCTATAGGAATAGGATATACCACGTACATACCAAATTACGTAAATATCCGTCAACACTCCTCAAAGGGTTAACAAGGTTGGTACTATAATATATAGGTAGCTGTATATATAGATACGTCTACAACTGCAGATTGATTATCGGTGAAACCTCCCACAACGGAATGTACATGGTAAAGTAATAATTTTGCACCCATACCCGGGTGCTATAATCGAATGAGTTTTGAAAAAATAAAGACGAGATTATTTTTGGCTTGCGGCCATGGATATATTTTTAAAAATTCTGGGGGCTATTCTGCATTTCATAGTTTGGACTTTTGAGGGGGTTAAGTCCCCACAATCCCCAACCCTATATTTGCACTTTTGTCAACCTATGTTATCCATGTTATGATGATATGAGAAAATCTGACTTGTGAGGCATCCCTCCACCTATTATGACCAAATTCGAGCACCACTGCAGAGTATACGACCATACTTTTATATGAAATTAATGATTTAACTTTGGACCATTCATTCGTTCATACCTATATCGGGCAGATTTCTCGTATTTTGCAAGCCCGGTCCATGTATTATTATTATGGTACCTACAGGAAAAGTTAGGTAGGGCCAATTGACACCCTGCACTCCCCCGAGTACAGTGCTCCTTATGTACGTCTGCGTTAGACACGATGTAGAATTAAATGAAATAAATTTCGGGTTTTGGAAATCCGTCATCATCGGTTCGCCGCTGTGACCTTTGAGTGGCCGTTCAAAGCGGAATCACACGATTACCGTAAACGTGTACGGCGAAACACCGCTGATTCCGAGGAAATATAGTCGTCAAAATCATAGAGACCGGAATTGAAAAACCGAAGTGCGCCGTCGGTCATCGACTGTGACTATAATATTACGCCCCAAGCAGGTCAGTAAAATCGAAACGGCCTGAGGTCACGGTGTATGAATCGGCGGCGTTATGTAGGTTATTATAATTTATAATTGTGTACCTAATATTATATTGTTCAATTGTTGTGTTGATAACGACTCTTGCGTGTACCGTTCATTTATCATTTCAATAATAATTGTTCGATAAATCGATAAATAATGTAAATAAACTAATACGAGTATTATAGGTACCTCCTAAAAGTATTGTAAATATAGATCGCATGTCAAACAAATCATTTCAAAGACAGACGAGAAAAATGAATTCGCTCCCGAATAATCACCGTTTTTAAGCTGGTGCAGGACTTGGCCGATATTTGGGGAGACCAAGTCACCTCAACCCTGCCTATTTGCGCCTATGTGCATCAGTTAAACACAATGCTGACTCGGGAGAGTTTAGTCCAGTGTTGAGAATAGATGACGAATATTTCATCCAGATAAGATACAGATTATTTTATATAAATTCATCTATATGCAGATACAGATAAATACATTTTACATTTTTCTAGATTAGATAAAGATAATCTAACTTTTATCTAGATAATATGAGTTTTTATTATATTTAAATAATAAATTTACTTCTTTACCAACATCAAACATGGCCACATGGGCATTAAGTAATTAATAGGTACAACATACAGTAACAAATTTTCTTTGAGTCAAAGAGTAGTCGTAAAGTCTCAAAGTATCAACTTTATAAAATTTACTAGTAGAACATGAGAATAATGTGGTAATATTATGAGTATATAATATGTACTACGTATAATTGGATAGTGTTCTGATAGAACAATTTTAATAAAAATAATGAAGATTATTCATTCAAAATGAATATGATTTAAATAAAATGTATCTAGATAAGTTGTAAATGTCTGATCTAAAATAACCAATAGACAAATTGCACAATATAGTTATCTAGATAAGATAATAGATGAGTAATTTTTTATCTAGATAAATTTCAACATTTCCTTCGGGTAAAGACAATGTTGACCCGGGAGGGCTTACACCACCGGGAGAGATAACTAGTTTTAAAAATCGGGAGAGCTTACCACCGCCAATAATATCATGTATATTGTATACATTATTCGATGTAAACATTTCAATTCGATTCAAAACTGCGAGCACTGAGTGCAGCAATACGCATGCGATATGTGACATCGATCAATCAATCAGCCTAACCTACCTATATAAACCTATAATATCTATGTATAATATGCAGCTACGTATTAAACGTCATTATTGTAAAGAACGTTTTTTTTTAATGTAACTGATAGTTACGTCGTCGTACGCACGCGTACCTATATATGCGGCCTCCAAAAGCAACAATTGGTTCTCTATATAGCAACCGCGGGTCGTATAGGCATAATATCATCGTTTATGTCGATGAATAGCAGTACAACATACCTATAAGGCCGTACCCACCTTATATATAATATTATATTATTATCATCATCATTAATTATTATTATTGTTACTATATTATCGCCTCGCTATTCAATACGTTCATGTTAGCTGTGTATATATAGGTATATATTATATGATTGTGTTGGACGCGCGCGTATTGTATTATAATATTGTCTATGCGATATTTATCGGATATTATCATATATTATAATACAGACACGAATATCGTACGAATGTCGCAATATATAGACACACCGCAGTGTTAAACTAATGGCAAAGTATATTGTATATATATGCGATTATTATCTCGACGGAGATAGGTACTGCTGCAGATGTCGCATTTTTTACCTACCAATAATGTTATATCCCGTTAAACTTTTTACACGACATTATATATTTTATTTCATATACAATGACCGACATCGTGCACCTGTGTGGGCAAACTATAGTATTCTATAATATATACAAACATTAGGCATTTAAGACTATATTCAAACCGTATTATTATTAACACATTTAACAAAACTTCAAATAAAAAGTATAATATATGTAGAATATATAGAACCTAGTGTAACGAGGTCCCACGAACCATCACGCACTACAACAATATATCACGACCGTTATAAACCTATTAGTTATAACTAATTCAATATTTATACTTATTTATCTAAATTGTATTTACTTTATTTTATTTCGTTTATCTCGCTGATTTTATATACTAAAAAAAAAAAATGATATTTACCTATATTAACTATATTGAAATCTAAGTATGTCTTAAATCTACATTTTAATATGTAATGTACTGTCATAGCCCCAGCAGCCGCGGACAGTTTTTCTTTAAAAAAAAACTGTATGTGTTTACTCGAGGAATATATCCATAAATACCGATTTTCCTGTATATATTTAATATAAAACTATAGCTGTATATTACCAGACTCCGCCTGGGACGAAATTGATATCTTATCCGTCTATCGTTTTCCTTTTTTCCGTTATTTAATACAAATACAATAATTCACCTGTGCATGCGAACACTCCGTCAAAATCGGTTCATCCGTTTCGAAGCGTTTTTCCGGAAAAACTGGATAATCTGCAGAAAGACAGACAGACAGTTGTCTGCAAATGCACGTCAGTGCGCGTGTTTCGTGCAATATCTCTGTGACCGTGCACGTTCAAAAATATTTAAAAAGAGTCAATTTTCCAAAGCTGTGCGGTATATAAAAAATGGTTTTTGTCATGTTTTTACAAATATGTACGCGTTATGCCTACCCTATAGATAGAACAGATGACATAATATAATTCACCTTGAGAAAAGAAATGTTTTTCCAAATAAATACCCGGCACCTATATATTTACTTCAAGTTTCCGTAAAATAAAAAAAACCTTAATAACTATTTTATTTTCTGTAATCTACAATGGCAACCCTATGTATATAGAATAATCTAAAAATGTTCGTGAGCCGAAACAAAATCTACGCAGGAACCAACATTTTGGGGACTGAATCCTGGTTAAAAAGTAACCGCTATAGCTACTTCGAAAAGGTCAAAAATCCCGAAATAACTATAGGGACCCAACTATATTTTACAATTTACTAACAAAGTAACAACACAACAATTGAACAATTTTTAAGTTTTAAGAAAACTTTGCCGTAAAAATTTTAATATTTGAAACAATTGTTTTAAAAATAAATGGTGGTAAGGCGTACACTATAATATTATTATAATTTATATTATATATATACAAATCTGGTACAATATTAGGTATACCGTATACAATATTAATAAAAACAAACATTTGGGGTGTAAAGTGGATGTAATGGTATATCACAGGTGTAAAGTATTTTTAAATATTATATTGGTAGTCAAATTCTTTTTTTGAATATTGAATAGGTACTTAATTTCTTTCTGGTATAACAAAGTATATAATATTTGAATACTTTTATATGTCATACTTGTGGTTTACAAGCTTTTATAATTACTTTATTAGAATTGTTAAAACGTCGCTATATACAGACAATTTTGAGAATATTATGTTTACGACTTATTAAGAGTTATTGTCAGATATTGATACGATATTAGGCATATCCACTTATCGCATTTAGGTGCAGTGCTATATAATTAAAACAAACAGCAATGACTGACATGCATTTTGAACACATTATCATCTCACGTTTTTGAAATGTAATAGCCATTTGGGGATATAAATAAAATTAATATTAAGAATAAAAAGTTTTTTTTTAAGTTTTGAAAATTATTTGAAATTATCTTTACTCAATGATATTTTGTATACGTCTTACTCAAATACTTTTTGAGTGTACTCTTTGCGACCCCGGGTTTTCGATACCCACCGTTTATTAGTTATGATAATGTTATTTTTTATATATATTATACATCATTATACGATTTCATGTGTACGTATAATATTATTATAATAATGCGGTATGTTAACTCTATATACCTATTTATATACATACACACAGCGCGAAAAACCTGTTGAATCGATGCGAACCGATACACGGCCGTTTCCCACGCGTGTTTTTACGCACTCTTATATGCGCGCACCGACCGCGATGCGTGTTCGACTATAAAAAACGACCGCCGAAACGATAGTGTGCTATAGTATTATTTTTATTATTATTATTATTATACGTTATGCAGTTTCGTTTTTTAAATTTTTTTTCCTTTACTCCGATATTTTGCGGGTTTCGGAGGATTAAAAAACGATTTTCCATCACCGCGGGCGGGATTCGCGACGGGCCGAAAACGACGAACACTATGCTGCAGTATTGTATCTTGTATAGTATAGTATCACGTATATGTATAAAATACGTATATACATATCGTTATTATATAAATATAGGTATAGGTACTTGGCGGTGCGCGAAAACAATGACAAAGCAGACGATAATACACAATATTTTAATATAATATATTGTAATGGGAAAATAAACGATCGTCCGCGCCCCGTAGAAAGTGCGCACGCTCACGGCGGCGGCGTATGTACAGGGTGATTCAAAATTTATATCACGGCAAATTCGTCGATTCGGAATAATAGAGAAAAATGTACGATACGAAAGTTTTACGATTTAGAAACATAATATCGTCTAAAACAAATTGTACATTTTATAATTTTTTACACGATATTTTAGGGGGGTTTTGGGCTGTCAACTTTAGAAATTTATAAAAACTATTTATACATCTCTCGAGCATATATAGAGTTTTGTATAAATTAATACTGTTCATGCCCTAAAATATAATAAAAAAATGTCCCCATATTGTTATATTACTATATATATTATTATATTGCTATATTACTATAGCTGCAGGTTCCATTTGAGTTTCTAAAGTAGGTCCCCCAAAGTAGCCCCCTTAATATATTGTACAAAATTATAAAAATATGTACAAATCGTTTTAGATATTATGTTTTAAAATCAAAAAACTTTCGTTTCGTACATTTTTCTGCGTATATTTTGAATATTTACGTGATAAAATAGCTGCAACAGAAATTTTGAACCACACCGTATATCTAACACAATTTAATAATAATAATAATAATATAAGGTACGCATTCGTATAAGCGCGGCGGAATGCGCGACTTTAGCCTATTTGCCAAGAGGCGTGACACGCATGCAAGTCGGTCGGTGCCAATACGCATATAATAATAATAATAATAATAATATTTTACGTAGATATTATATACAACGAATGTGTGCGCACACGTGCTGCAGATGATGTATATTTTAATATTATCGTCCAATAATATGGTACGCGTTTATCTCTATCCATATATTATATTATAGCCTTATATATAGCCATATAGGTAATACGACCCGTAGAAAATATTACAATATTATGATGGTTTATACCGCGTGTTTATGGTCGTACATAATAATATAATATAATATAATGCGGTATGCGTATACGCAACGTTTAGTTAAATATATGGATGGGTCATTTCTGGGAACGTAATTTGACGGAGATTCCCGGGAAACCCTTCCCGGGAACATGCGCGTGAATGCTTGCGGGGAACCATTTTCGGGAACGAATTATAGTTAACTCATCACATAAGGGTATAATATAAAGATGTATTTCATTTCAATATTCCAATTTTTTGCTAAATTTAAATTTAAAAAAGCATTTGTACTGCTTTAAAATATACAAACAAAACATTTGGTTTCAAAAAATAAAAAAATAATGTATCCTTTTGTGAATAAAATAGTCGATAAAGAATAATCAGACTACAAAACCAAACCAGATCAAGAGTACAACCTTCAGATGGGAAAAACCTAATCTCGGTCAAAGGGACGAAACCACTATAAATCTCCTCAGAATTGGAGATTGCAGGACACACTATAGGCCAACTCATGGATTGCTCATGTCAAAAGACGAACCTCCCACCTGCGAAGCTTGTGGCTCGCAACTCACAGTCAAACATATTATATTAAAGAATATCATCTGTACGAACAGGAGCGAACAAACCTCAACTCGGCCGAAACTTTCGATGCAACCCTTGGACCGAATCAGGATCAAAACAAGAATATCCTAATATTTTTAAAATTAACCAATTTAATCGACAAAATAAAATTGAATTGTTAAATTAATGTAACATAATGTAAACTTTGCAATAATATGGTAAATAGTAATTAAGAAACTAAACTAATGGCCTCTGCTGCGAAGTTGTAATTAAGATCAATGCAACAATTATTGTTAAATATTATGTACATATTTATGCACTTAAAAATTTAAAAATATGCAAAACAAAATTATTTATTGTGTGCTAAAAAAACTAAGCATCTCAAAAAAATTACAGAATATATAATGTGAAAAAAAATCCAATTTAAATATCAGTATAATACTTCTGCTTACAAATGTGTACAAACTACTAGGTATACTTACATTTCAGTAAATAAATGCAAAATTAATAACGGAAAATGTAATATTAATTATGGAACGAGTACCTACCAAAAATAAGTTACAATAATATGTGATTTTAGATTTTCAAATTGGAAATTTCAGCGATTGTTAAGTAACATAGATTTATATTTTGAAAAACTTCTCAAAAAATCAATAATTTTCTTGAATTAGAGCAAAAAATTAAAAAAAAAACACTAACTATTCATAAAAAGGCAACTTTTATGCAATTATAATATAGAAATATGCGATTTATAGTCATTTTTACTCAAATTTGCAAAAATATGCAAACAAATTAATTATAGAATTTACATATTGCAAAACGCAAAATTTCAAATCAAAATAATTCTAGGTGAATAATTGTAGAAGAATATACATTTGCATAAAAATCCGGTCCTTAGTAATGACAATTTACTATGTACACTAACCTGCAGTACGGACTACGGATTACACGCACGAACTCATATTATTGCCTATACTGAACTCCTTAAAAACTGTCCGTTTGCAATAATTATTTTATTATAAGTATAATATAATATGCAAGTCGATCTCGTCATCCAGCGCGTTTCAAGAAATTTTCGGAATCGTAAAGATTTTAACAGCAGTTGATAAAAACGTATTAAACACGTTTCCGCAAATTTAATTTTTGTATAAAAGGATTTCGCGTAATTTAAAACTCAACGTTGCCGTTAAATTTGTTTAATTTGGCAGATTATGACTTTAAAATGACGGACTTTTGACAATAATAATTGTTGCGGTCGTACGAAAAACCACACGATTATGTTTTGGTATCAAATTTGAAATTAATGTTTATGGAATTTCCTATAAACTCTGTTATAATTCTTAAATATATCTCTAAGACTCTAATCGACATAAGGAAATCGACCTGCAAGCAAGTCCAAAGGACGAATAACGTAAGTCCTGCAACAATGTGTAAAGTGCAGGCAGTGGACTGGTAAAAATGGCATGAGAGCTAAACATATAAGTCCGAGCCCGGTAAAGTGTTAACTAAAATCATATTTTCCGAAAGTTTTGTTTACAAAATCTCAGAATTGTTTCCAGCACAAAGTAATACATGTAGGTATGTTACAATATATTATAATACAATATAATATATTGTCGACAATATATTATTTGTTATTTATGTTACTCGTGTTCGTAATAGCTATACTTATTATTTGTAATAGCACTGCAAGAGCAAACAAATTCAATGGCAACGTTGCATTGAAAATCACGCGGAATCGTGTGTGTGATGTGTACATTGCAATGGCTATTAAAATCTTCAAATGCAAATTTGCGAAATCGTTCTCCACCACGTGTATCTATACAACACTATAATATTATGGTATTATATGGTCAAATGATGGTCGATGGAGGATCAACGACGATTACAGTACTAAAGTACCTATATTATAACGTCTGCTTGAAGCAAAAGTACTAACTAACAGCAAAACAGCAATATTTGGTAAATGCGTTTGTAGTCTTAAAAATTGTATTTAACGTCGTTATTAAATTTTGAAAAAACTAAAAAAAAAACAGGTTTCAATAACTAATAATTTGATGTTTAGTGCCCCAACACAAATTGTAGACTTTAAGTGACAAGTTAACAAGATGGCGAAGTAAAAAAAAATCTAAATTTCTCCGTTAATTAGTTTTTGCTCTAAACCAAACGCATAATATTAAATCGGTTTGATTAAGTTCTGTAGTTGAAATCGAAATCGAAATTATGTATTTTTTACCGTAATTTATATATCTCAATAGTATCATTCTGCATCTACAGACTACGCGCGAACTGACACGATAAAAAATTATATTATGAGCGTTTAAAGAATAAAATACCTCATCGCCGTCGACGCAGTCTATTAATAATATTTAAATACATTTGCTCAATATGTATATAATAATAGATATAAAGTAACCACTACTAGCTATTTTTATTGATTGGGATCGTACCTATATGGGTGTCAGTCGTTTCCGCCAAAAAATTTGATTTTTGTTTCCGCCAAATCTATTTCTACCTCTATATTATTGAGATGGAGTTGGAGTCCACCTGCTATAATAGTGCTATCGGTGTTTAATCGAACCTTTTTGTTTCGGTAAAAACGATACATGGCAGAAACAAAAATCAAATTTTTAGCGGAAACGATGACGTCTTATACACGTGATGGCAAGGGTTCGGGACTTATTGCACACAAATTGTAGGAAATATGTAACTGATTTTTTTAATAGCAATTGAATAGTTTTAACTCATTGTCATAATGGTCGTTATACGTTGTAATCCTATCTTATCGTCCCATAACGTGTATAAACAGTGCCATATTATACTAGTACGAGTGCGTTTTACTGTCGTCGTTTTGTAGTTATTTTTCAATAAAGATTAAAATAGATGTCCGCTATTGGGAGGTTTAACTGTATAATAGTCGCTACTAGGCGGAGTGCGTACACAATAACTAATTTAAACGATAAAAATGGCAATTTTAACCCCTGCGTATTATGATTTATATTTAATATAATAATATAATAATTTTAATCGGGCACGGAATCAAATAAGTAGTTTTACACGCCCAATTATATATAACTAATATCTTATGCTACGATTTATGTTTTTATTTAATATATAGGTATATAGGTATTTAATATAGGCTATAGCAGACTGCAGTATACCAACATGTCTACTGTTTTATGGTGTTTTTTTTTTCATTATTTTGTGGGAATTTTCAATGCATTTTCTATTAACAACAGCTTCACGCGTTCTACTATATATAATATATATATATATGAGTACTAATGTTTTAATTGAACGCAATTATGTTATTTAGGCCAAGACTAGAAGTTTTTTTTTCATTTTTAATTCAGAACTTTTCCTCTGACTGCGCGTATTGCCATTCTAACTGATCCGAAACTAATTGACGTTCCTATTTGCTTCGCGTAAAAAAAAAAATATTATCATTCTTTCTTTTACCCTTGGTCGTGGATAAATTCGTTTGTCACGATACGAGATTTGAGTTTATGAATTTAAACTGTAACGCGCTGAATTTATATGGAGTCCGACGTCAAAACACAAAGACGAGAAAAAAGTGGTTGGCAGTGTAAATAATGCACTGCAGCTGAAATACCTTATGTCCTGATTACAAGACATTTTTGCGAATTTTAAAAATGTTCACGACAAAAAGTATACAATAAACAATAATAATAGTATTGTATGGTTATATAGGTATCGCGGATGTCGGATGGACAGATATTTTAAATTCCTTTTTATACATGCGCCGGCCGAGAATAAACGAGATAACATTATTATTTATAATTTATCGTAAATTATTCATTGTAGAAATCATGTCTAGACTGTGACTATATTATATTGGTGTGGCATGTCTGTTCACATATTATTACTGTCGTCTGAGCTGCACCCATCATGTCCTAAATTTAAGTCTGTTCTATCCGATTAATTATCAAAATACATATTATATAGGTAAAATATTAATGTCGCTGTTTTCAAAATGCTAATCGAGACCGAAAACATTACGATAATGCTCGAAATAAAAATATTATATTACTGTATCATCCAACACATGATATTTTGTAAACAGGTTTTTTAAATGTTCTTATTATGAGATAGTTTTAAATAAAAAAAAGAAGAGAAATATTATAATGTTGTTATTAAATGGTATATCCTATTATTCTTTACATAGGCAACAGCTATGGTATCAACTAAATATATATACAGGGCGATTCTAAATTTATGTCACAGCCATTTTATCTCATAAATATGTAAAATACGCAGAAAATTGTATGATACGAAAGGTTTTTGATTTAGAAACATCTAAAATATGGTTTGTACATTTTATAATTGTTTACAATTTATTAGGGGGGTTTTAGGGGAACCTATACTTTTTTCCAAACATAATATGAAGACACTTTTTTTAATACATTTTAGTGCTTGAACACCGACAATTAATGCAAACCTATGCTTGAGAGATATTTAAAGTTTTTATACATTTCTAAAGTTGACCACCTAAAATATTGTAAAAAATTATAAATTATACAAATCATTTTAGATATGTTTCAAAATCAAAAAACTTTCCTATCGTACATTTTACTCTGCAGTTTTAAGAGGACGCCACACCCGCATGTGTTGTCTCCGTCTTACAAATGTACAACATAGCAAAAACTGTTTAGCGCGGGACAACTGTTCTTGCACCATATTTGTTGTAGAACTACCAAATTTTCACAACACGTAAAGAAGAACTTTATCTGTGCAACAGAGTGCCTATATTTTAGATAACATAAATACAATAAAAGTTATTTGCTTCTAAACATTTTGTTTTTTTTTTCATTTGCTATTAAAAAATGATTGGATAGTGTAATTAGAAAAAAAGTACGCTGTTGCACAGATAAAGTTCTTCTTGTTGTGAAAATTTGGTAGTTCTACAACAAAACTGTTTTTGATATGTTGTACATTTGTTAGACGGAGACAACACATGCGGGTGTGGCGTCCTCTTAAATCAATAAAGACATACATTTTGAATCACACTGTATATACCGCCATCGAAAAGCTCGTGAATTTCGATCCCATCATCGCGAGTTTAGAAGTTTGTTTGTTTATACCTAGTAGTACAATAGTACTTATTGTTAGTACTATTGTACTACTAGCCTCACGTGGAGTTCCTAACTATAAAGACGTCCATCGAAAAATAGTTAAATCCAAAATAGTGACGATAGCGGATAATATGATGCCATAAAATCAATTTCAATCCTACTTAGCAATAATAAATCAATAATAGCCCCGAGAAATTAATGCAAATGCAAATGCGCAACAACTTCCGAGCCCAGCTAGCTAATTGTTATATTACCTATATGTACGTCGTAATATTATACGCTCGGGGTTTAGAAAAAAAAATGATATAAAAAAAAAGAAAAAAACGTTCCGATGGATGTATATTATATTTATAGATACAGAGAGGAGATAGTCAAGGTCCGGTGCTCAAAGAATACGCTGTGCGGTGCGTTTACAGCTACGTGCCGGTGTTTACCGTTCGGGTCGATCAAATGTGTTCCGTCACTGGATCGGAACACACGCTGAAACCGTATGGTGAATAATATACTTATAATAATGTATAATAATAATAATAATAACAATAATAATAATATTACGTAGCTTACCTGTAGCGCTCACTGACCGGCGGCGACGCGACTAGATAATATTTTTATGGTGGGGCGGGCGTGGGTGGGGTGTTTTTACGACTCGCGACTGCTATACGGCGGCAGTGTGACACTCCCCTACGGCCGCACACGACATAATATATGAAGACGGCGTTAATAAATTATAAATAATAATATAATATTATGCAGACTTGAAATATCTCAATTATAGGGGAGACCGAGTACGAATGTATTAGTTTTCACGTAGTATCACAAAACTCTGTACTCGAATAAAAAAACATAACGTATGGTTGTATTTACTGTTATCAAAAGCACATTTAGTTTTATATTTCAAACGGTTAACTTGTTGTCATTGTAAACATCATCGTTTATTATTAAGGGGTAGTATTTTATTAAAGATTTTTGTATTGAACAACTTATTGCCGTGTTACAATATAATAAATTGTAACCGGTCTCCCCTACGATTTCGATTTACAAGCATTCCCTTGATTTTATTTGTCCAGACCATAAGGGTGTTAGTCTTAGTGTATGTTCTGCTTCTTTTAATTATATAAATAAATGTTTTTTTTTTCGATATGATATTTTTGTTATGATATAACATGTTATTGAAGCTGTGAATTGAATGCACTAAAAGGTGTTGCATGCATTTATGCACTAAAAACGAGCAAAATATGCTTTAAAAATGCACCGAAAGATTCAAAAAAATGGTTTATAAAAATGTCTTTGTTAAAATACTGTTGAAATTAATAAATTATAATTAAAAATGATTTACAAAAAAAATGCCATCTTATTTATTTTTCTAATTTGTAAAAGATTACGAATGTTTATACAGATAACTGATTTGTATTTTATCAGAACAACATGATTTTACTTTCGGTTTTATGAGATACGGGTTTATTAGATTAATTTAAACCAGGTAGGCTAAAAAATAAAAAAATGTAAGGAAATCAGCATTAATAAGAAGTCATGAACCTATAAACCGTAAAATATGCAAAAATATGCAAAAGAAGCTTTCATATTTGAACTATAATTAAGTCAAAAAAAAATTTGACCGAAATCGTTTTTTTATACGGTGTAGTTAAAAAAACATACAAATGCATTAAATTCACAGCCTGATGATAACCATAGAATAATTAATATAAATAAACAAACAATGAATTTAAAATATTTCCATTCACTCTGTTCGCTGTATTCTATAATGTTATAAATAAAATGTATTATTATAAAAATGTACAGCAACTTTTCTACTTACTTAATGTGGCCTGGTGTTTCCAAAAGGTTTGACACTCCTGGTCGATTAGATAACGCGTATTATTACCAGCTAAGTATGCGAGAACATTTTTTTTTTTTGAAGATTGTCATATTTTTCTGACCCCCTCTCTCCAACCCACTAAATATCACGCCATTCTATCGGTTCACCTATCAATATATTTCCTCTCGTTTTCTTTTTTTTTATTGAAATATCACCTTATTATATTTTAAATATCCTAATTCGAGGTGCCTAGCAAAAAAAAATGAAAAATGTGAAAGGATTAATACAATATGAAATTTCAAATTGATTTTAAGACTAGGACTGCTGTAGAGGAGTGGTTAAGCGTGCACCGTGGTAGTGAGGCTATTTGTGACTATTGCAGAGAATAGATATATTATAGGTAGGATGGAGTCGGTCAGAGGCAGTGCCTCCAAAGAAAGCGAACAATAATAGTCACACAGTGGCTATAATATAGTCAGAGCGGTGGAGTGTCGTCGTCACGAAGTGTGCAGTAAGAACGATGGGGATGAAAGCGAGATATTTGTTCTTGTCAAATGTCAAGTCAAAGCATATAAGTAAACCGCGGACAGAAATGAGGCGGAGAGTAGTCCATCATGTTTTATATGATGTCAACTTTGGAGCGTTTTGGAGGAGAGTTTGCAGGCCATCGCCGATATCGCATTATATTATTATACTCGCGAGGAGACTGTTCTAAATAAATTATCATAAATAAAATATTATATTATGCACATCGATCTGTAATTACTGCACCGCTGGAGAAACGTCAACCCTTTTCCCGACTCGCGGACGACGACAATGACTTTCCCTTCGATCGACTCGCTCGTGAATTATAATATTAATATATAGGTATGTATGCAATTTATGTGTGTGTGTGTGTGTGTGTGCACGTACTTAAAGTATTTAGAGTTTTATGGTTATCGACTCGATCTCGTTTTTTTTAACCTTCTCCTCCGGTATAGTCCGCCTCATAATTTCGTGCACGAAAACCAATATTGACGCGGTTATTAATATATTATTTTATTATCGCCAATATTCTTTTTTTTCCTAAATATACTACACATATAGTATGGTAACATAGTGTAGAACAATAATAATGATAATATAGAAAAAAAGCCTGGTACTTGTATAGGTATACTACATGGATATATACTATATATATATATAATACCTATCTATAAATACGGTGATTGTCAAGATTTCTCTGAATTACAGGAATTTTCTAGAAATTTTCGAATATTACATTGCATTAAAATAATATAATATCGAACCACGACGGGCCGACGACGGTATCGCACGATCCTAACATTCGTTCCGATTCTTATATTATACATATAAATATCAGTTCGTTGGTAATTTTTAAAAAAGTGAAATCCCGTGTACTGCGCTCAGAGTGTATTAAAAATTAAAGTATAGCTAAAGAGGGTATTAATAGTGTTCAGAGTAATAGAGCATATTATTTTTTATTATACGTTGGCCTTATAGATTGAAATTATATTGTACCGACGGAAACCAAATATTTATCAGTACCGCTATAACCTAATCGAGGGGAATAATCCGGGTAATTCGGAGCTCGATAAAACTATTACAAATCAAATAAGAGAAAGAATTGTCTGTAGTTATTAATATCGGTAATATATGAGATAGGTACATAATATGACTATATACATTTTTCGCAAAATACAAATAATCAACAAGTTTTCATAATATTTTGATCGACGAAAGTGGATTTCGTGTCCACGATTTAAAATCGAAAGTAGTTCACATATACACGATTTCAAGTCGGAACACACGAGACATATAGGTAATATACATATAATGTATGTATACGTATTATACGTCCCACCTATAATTTACAATATATTATGCGATTAAAATATTTCTTGCATTAGAAATGTATGCATGCTAATTTTTATCCCGAGTTCGCTTAATTAATACGTATAGTGTGTGAACTTCGGCTTAAGGATTATACCCATTTTAACAAAATAATATTATATATAATATTAAATAGGTAGTATTAACAGTTAATACTATTTTCAAAAAAATCGTTCCTAACTTATTCGTTGTTGGGTATGAATTCAAAACAATTGTATTGCCGATTCAGTTGCCGAGACACGAGAAAACAAAAACGAAGTCGATTAAGATCATATAATATAATTTAGAGAATAATATTTGGCACGCATTTGGTGAACATTATATTTTGTGTACCTATAATCATCAATATATTTTTATTTGTTCGTAACGGTTTTCGACCACTGCAAACCTGCAGATTTTCTACTATCGTCAAGCCAAAAATATCATCAGTAACCGCCAAGTCGGAAACGCTAACTCGATATTAATGATGATAAACGGTAATCGATGGGATTTAGAAACTCGACTGCAGTAATATAACGCATGACTCACATGCCGTACATGACACCTCGTGTTTTCGTTAGATTAACCGCGAAAACCTCGGGGGGATATTCGCATCATGTCTTAAGGATTTCTCTCGCGTACGCGATTTCATAATATTATTATTATTCAGTTATACCAGCTAGGTACCTATACCACCGCCGATACGTAGGTTAGTAATAATCGTTAACATATTATGTCTATATATAATATCGGTATGCAACTATACCAGTACCTATACTCAAAGTACGCAGTGACTATACTACAAATCGTCCACAATGCACACGTCCTCCAAGCTCTCCAACTCCGCCTCCCCTTATTTACTGTAAATTATTCAATGTTTATTATTTTTTTAAATTTTTGATGCGTGCTTAATTTGAAATTCAAAGTTGGATCTAATACTTGGATCATAAATAATGATAGATTGATATTAATAATTGCTAAAATGTTCAAATTCCTATTATAGCCCCAAAATCTTCCAAACCCATTATCATGGACCTATATAATAACTATCCTTATAGTACACAAAGTTAAATAACTCAAAAACTATTCGTTCAAATTTTGATTTTGATGCGTCAAAGTTTTCAGAAAAATATTCCGCTTAGTAGTACCTATACTGCTGCAATTGAGTAGGGTTCTCGTTTGAAAATCAAAAGTTTTTTATCTCCATAGGAACACTCGCTTCAAGTATTAAAACATTTCAAGAATTCAAAAATATGGTCTTTAAGACGTATATTATATTCAAAACTTCCAAAAATCATAATTTGAAAAAATCTATTATAAATTAAAAATAGGGAGTTAGCGTGCTCAGTGAGTCACCCCGTATATAATATATATTATATACAATCCCAGACAAAAAGTTCATTTTGAAAAAAAGTCCGGACTCATTTTTTTAATGTCAGACAAAAAGTCCGAACATACAAAATATTCTATTCACAAAATTAAAAAATGTAATTGATTATCTTATATAATATTATATTTGATATTTTGATTACTATTCCTTATACCTACCTACAGTTTACAAATATTATTAATATATTTAATTATTTTCAATTAGTCAATACTACAAACGGTCTTTAGGACTGACAACGATTTTAATTTCATTAAATAATACATAATAAATTAAATTGAATAGTATCAAAAAATAATAATTAGTATGTCAGTGATTAAATTTGATGTGGGATTGGGATTCTGCACTGTCTTACAAAAGTTTAAATTAATTTTATGCAAGTGCGCAATTCGACCATTCGATATAGGTAAAAAGTGCAATATTCGACTGTCCCTATCAGAGCCAATACGCGGAAAGGACAAAAACGAAAATCATGGGATCGATATTATGCAGATTATTACTGCATCATGGGTGCAGGAAACTGCAGCTGCGGCGCTTTTAAGCCCGCGGCGTCTGTCGTAATATTCACGAAACGCGCGGCGGCGGGGACGACGACGACGAGGCTCCTCGCCGAGCTGCATTCCATTGAAGTGAACAAACCCGTCCGGTATACTCGGTTTCATTACGCGTCTATAGGGGGCATCATTTTGTACTCGAACACACACACACACACACACACACATACAGGGTGCTTCACAGAGCACGCTAGCCCCCGTCTTTTTTTTCATTTAACAATGAATATATTCAAATTCTGATTTTCGGAATTATTAAAATATATACTTAAAGAATAAAGACCATATTTTTTTCAGATTCTTGATATTTTTTGTACTACTTAAGGCAAGTGTCATGTGACACATTAAAACTTCTGTTTTTTCCCCTCCTCTTTTTTACTATAAATTATTCAGTGTATGATTTTTTTTGATTTTTATTGAATTTTTTTGTGTACTTAAACACGTTTCTAACGAGCAGGCTTTTTTAGTTACTAAAGATAGGTAATAGCAGTCCTTACAAATGGTGTTACAAAAATAAAAATAAAATAATATTGTGGATCTAGTGTATTTATCACCTGTAGACCATTTTTATAAAATAAATTATAAATACTTTTTTATTTATTCATTTTAATAATAGTTTATTTACAATCTGTTTTTACAAGTTATACATTAAGTAAATTTGACGACATTGATTGGCAGGAAGAGGAAAGTCGTCCATTGGCGGCAACCCTCAAAACAATTATAAATACTTATAGATTAATATCTTCCGAACCCATTATCATGGACCTATCTTATCCTTATCCTCAGTATACAAAGTCAAATAACCCGCTAAAAATATTCGTTCGAATTTTGATTTTGTTACGTCAACGTTTTCAAAACATTTTCCGCTCGGTAATTTACTGTTGAAAATAGGGGTTCTCGTTTGTATCTCCACAGGACACTCGCCTCGAGTAGTACAAAAAATCTTAAGAATTTTAAAATATGATCTTCGAGTATATTTATAAAACTTTCGAAAATCAGAATATAAAAAAATTGTTTATTCAACGAAAAAAGGGGGTGAGCGTGCTTGACAAATCACCATCCTGTATATATTATAATATAAATAAATATAAAATATGTAATATATGTTTAATGCGTTTGCCGACGACGGTTCTCGTCGCGGATGTGTGTGTGTACTGTGTGTACTGTGTGTACTGATGTGTGTACTCGTACCGCCGACGAATATTATTA
The DNA here is from genome assembly GCA_022818045.1 of Neotoxoptera formosana. NCBI lineage: Eukaryota > Metazoa > Arthropoda > Insecta > Hemiptera > Aphididae > Neotoxoptera > Neotoxoptera formosana. Next base: position 41,352,968 of record CM040633.1, on the reverse strand, counting down.
TACATATATACATTATGTGCGCATTCTATCATAATATGTATAGCAGTATAATCTGGTTTGAAAATAATACACATTATAATCAGGTATCATAATAATAATAATAATAATATATATGATATACACGCGTATTATATACCTAGGTGATGGTACCATACATTCCGTTACCACCCATCACCTCCCACCGAGACCCGTCCGTCTGGGCTCGACCCGTTCACTGATGTTTCCGTACCTTCTACAGAAGGACGATTGTAAGCTCAAACCGAGGAAAAAAATGTTAAATAAAGGTCTATATGTATAGTAAGCTCGGTGATTTTTTTTCAAATAAAAATGATCGAATCGTAAACTCGGCCATAGTAAAAACAGTAATGTGCTTTGCTTCTGGTATCTAATTAGTAGTAATCATCTAATAATATTTTTGAGAGCCATTGAGCATATTACCCAGAGGACACCACGAGAAGCGGATTTCGTCATGATAAAATGTTGATTTTAATATTGGTTTTGGTTTGTATTTTTTTTCAATTTGGTTTTGACAGAATATAATAATATATGTTAGTTAGTTTATAATTATCGTGCCGAGTTTAAAATTGACCTTTTTTATTACCTGCAATTGTCGGGCTAAGCTTAAAACAAAAAAGGTAATCACGGCCCACGGGCTCAGTTTACATTTGCCCCTTCGGAAAGTTATGATTTAATTCTATTGTTTTTTTTTTGAAATTCCCTGTCGTAATAAAATGTGTTATAATATATATAAGAACAGATTACAGAGCCATTCACTGCCCTTTATCGTTATTAATAATGGATTTGTAAAAATGATGATTTTTCGGGAAAAGTTATAGCTATATATTCTATAACAATGTTAATTTTCCCATTATTTAACTATACATTTTTATTTTATTTAACTATAGGTATGTATTAAGTAATTTATCAACAAAGTATTTAGGTAACATTAGAGGAAACATATTATTTTGCTTTGAAGTATATAGTCTTATTTCTGTACCTACCTGACACCTGTATCTATAAATCTATGAACCACCTAAACACAAAATATATGGGCGATTGTAAACTCTCCCGATGGTAAACTCTCCCGGGTCTACTCCAGTACTACCTGACGGAAACGTGTAAACTCTCCCGGGTCTATAGTAAAAATCATAAAGTCAATAATAATAATAATAATAGTATGAGTTACAAATACAAAATATACGTAAAAATGTTTAAATTATTGTTTTTGATAATAAGAACATACAGATTTTAAAAAAGTTAGGGAATCTATTTTTTTTTCTTTATAATCTAATATTTTTTGGGATATATTTTTTTCTTTATTTTTCGTATAACTATTTTTACTCGATTTATTTAATTTATTGCAACTTTGAACTTTAACGTATATTTCAGTTTGAAAATCCGTTAGAGCATTTATAAATATAAATAAAGATGGATGAGTACTTGAGAAATATGAATTTAACCCGGGAGAGTTTACACATTTACTTCAGGTAAACATAATTTTGACCCGGGAGAGTTTACACATTTACTTCAGGTAAACATAATATTAACCCGGGAGAGTTTACCATCGGGAGAGTTTACTATTTTTAAAAATCGGGAGAGTTTACCACCGCCCAAATATATACAGAAGACGGTAAAAAAAAATGAATTATCTTATCATTCCTATAACCCTATCAGTAGTAATTTTATTGTCGATCAATTTGGAAAAAAATATCAATATTTCACGAATTTGTGTACAGACTAAATAAAACACTAACCATAATATTGTACAATATTATTATACTTAACTACTAATACTAATAACATCATCTATATGACTATATGGGTACAATATAACCATAAACGTTATGATGAATGTCGTGAAACATTATATTATATACATTATATTATATATTATTATATTCGTCCCTAACGAATTATTTTCTGGCATGATTTTTACTGGCTTTTTAATTATTATTATAATATAGTTGTTGCATTAAAAACATAAACCAATCGCGTTTAAAAATAATATCATATCATTAGCACTAATTATTTTAGATAAATCATCTTTGGGCAACGTACATTTTTGTACTTCGAAATGAGAAATCTCTACTTAACGAGTACAATATACTAAGCACTTATTGCCTAGGTATATATTTTGTTTGTTATCTCTTTTTCAACGACACTATACGCCGTACAATTGGAATCAGCAATCATACACTTGTTAAAAATTGGTGGTAAATGTGTCGCTAATTCGGCAATTGTGGAACGTGCTTAAATATGAAAAGAATAAGACATTTTTCTTATTAAATCTTATAAGAGGCTTTGTATAATATTATGTAGGCTATGATATGTATGTATATACATTATAAGCTGATTAAACTAGAAAACAGATTTATTTACTTAGGTTTTCAGCACCGTGGTCACTCATTTCAACAGGTAAGTAATTTTTTATGTGAAGTATATTATAGTTTGGTGTTAATTATGTATATATTATGATATATTCCCATAGGCGGAAATCCATTAGAATTTCTGGGGGGGCTAAACTAAAATAAAAACTATATTAACATATATAACATATATTTTCACATAAAGACGACAAAATTTTGGGGGGGCTATTACAATATTTGGGGGAACTAAGTCCCCCCAAGCCCCTCCCCCCATTTCCGCCTATGTATATGCCTGTACACACTACGGCTACACAATATTTGAATAATTGTAATATCAACCACCTGCGATGGTAATTATACTAATAAGTAGTATTGTCTAAAAAAAACTCCAAGAACGATTTTTATTTCAAACGATCTCCCATAAACATTGTAATTAATAATTGTATTATCTACTATATATCTAGTAAAATTATTTGTCTACAAATGGCTCTTACCTCTCGTGCTCTAAGAGTTTTTTAGTCAGCGACTCTTTCTTTTTGTCTCTCCTTAGTGTCATGTTCTTTTCCAGATTGTCTCGTTCTTGTTGCAACTTTAACGTGAGAACTTTTTGTTCATCCGGCCGTTTTCTTTTCGTTTGGAGTTCCTTCTCAAAACGTATGGTCAGCCTTTCCAATTCTTTTTCCCATTCGTTCTACATATTATCATAATAATACCGAAATATTAATAGAAATCAACCATTTAAATGAGAATATTACGTTTTTACTTTGACAAATACTAAATTTAAGTTAAAATAATTAAGAAATGTTTATAATAATAATTATTCTCACGTTTATCTCTTCTTTGATACGATTGTCTTCGGCTTCCCGTTGCTTTGCAAACTTCCTGTACAAGTCGTCTTCTTCTTTACGGTGTTTCATTTCTAACCTAGTCTGTTCGTCTTTATCCTATAAATACATAAAATATTAAACTATATTGTTAATAAAAAGAAAATAATAAACTTAAGTCGTAAAAATAATCAACTTGATGAAGTTTCAACATTAAGAGTGAACATCAAGTTTATAGAATTATTTATATTCAATGAACGAAAATATTCGGGCTTAAATAAAGTATTAGTGAAGTGCTTCAGACAAAACTACTTTTATGCTTACATTATATATATATTTTTATAAATGAATAGAGAAAACTGAAATCTATTTTTATAGTTGTTGTAAAATATTTAATATATATAATTTAATTTAATTTAATTCCCATTTCCCATAAACTTGCAATGTGCAATCGCTGCAAAAGTACACGACGCAGAACCTAGGTATATTGAAGCTCAATTAAATGGATAACTAAGGTTGTTGCCTTATATATGAGGCACTGAGCTCAAAGTGGCCTATTCCACCAAAATTTAAAAAATGAAGTAAGTATTCCAATGTTGTAAACTCGGCGCGTAAATTTCAAGTAATAAAAATGATCGATTGTAAATTTGGCTCGATAATTTTCACCAATAAACATAGTATACCAACAAATAAATATTATATTCCGTCATAACCAAATCAAAAATAAATAAGAACTGACGCATCACCGAAATAAACAGTCTATTGCAAACCATTTAGATATAAAAATTCCAAAACTAAAAAAAAAAATCACCCTTAAATAAAATAAAGAAATAGAAATAGAATAGACAGTACAAATAAATAAGTCAAAAACATAAAAAAAATTAATTTTTCTTACATTTTGTCATATTTACAGTTACGATTTTAAATTGATATAATTTAATTCCGCTATAACGAATTTTCATACTTTTTAAAAATATAAAAATGAAAATAAAACAAAACAATTTTCGGAGCATAATGACAGTTATTTACTTATCTCCTCGTCTTTCAGGTGTCTTCTAATTCAAAAAATGTTTTCTAATGTAATTCTAAATGGTTCTCAAAAACGTTAGGTATAAGATAATTATTATTAATTAGATATTAATATATTATGAGAAAATCTGGGCATATTATTATTATTGCTCGATGCGAGTTTACTTGTAAATCATATTTAGTTGAAAAAAAGATGAGCCGAGTTATTACTACCTATATGACCTTATTGATTTTTCGGGCCGAGTTTACAATCGCTCGTCTTTGCGAAAACGTTGTACCTAGTGATGACTCGTACTTATTACGACCATCATACAATTTGTATAACATATATAATATAGGTACACTCTGGTAGTCGTATCGTATATACCACTGGTCGCAAAAATACCACCGCACCCAGCCGTAATCGCGCCTACTTATATACCATATACGGTAACCACTTACCAAATCGCGAACCGTGCGTGTACCACATTATATTGTGTATGTATGCATACCGCGTGTCCGGTGGTTCCAATATATTATAATATATTATCGTAAACGCGTTTACCTACGCGTCTGTCGACGTACATAGTATGTAGAGTAGGTATACCGTATACCGCGTATATACCAATACCTATAACCTGGCTGCGGCTACCTCACGATCATATCGTACGCGTACGGCCGCGGCATACAATTCGTATAAACTCGTGTGCGCGTGCGCGCGAGTATACCTGTTGTACATCGCTTTACAATAACAATAATAAATAATAAATAATAATAATAATAAAATGCGTACGTATATATTATTGTAAATAGGTGTGTGACCGGCTGACCTTAATATCGAGGTGCCTTGGTATTGACATTGTATATAATATATTTTATATATATGTATAAACACATAAATTTCGTGCCGATTTTTCACGCCTGTAAATCACCCGAGTCTACATACAATACATCAGTATTCGCCCGGCGTGCCACATAATATTATTATTATACCATCACTATAGTACTGGTATACTATATAATATGATATTAGGTATATACTGTATATGTTACGGGCTGCAAATGTGAAATAGGTACCGGGCAATTTGAACAGCAAATACAGACAAAATATAATTTTTTGTGCAATATTTTTTTTTTTTAATGTATCATTACGATTTATAATTATATAATATTGAACGAGGTACAAAACAAATAAACGAGTTATTATTCGATGTTGATATTATTAAATAATATTTTATTTATTGACATTTTTACGGGACAAGCCGTTTAAAATATACAGAGACATAATGACGCACATATAATAATAGTCTAATACCATTGGCGCAAATCACAGGGGTGCTAAGGGTGCTTAGCACCCTAAATTTTAATGCTAGCACCCCGAATCCCATGACTATTATAAAAAGTAACTAAAAATCTTGGACACATAGCACGTGTCATCTTAGGTCAGGATGGACTATCGACTTAACAACATCGAAAGAGATATGGGTATAGGAAGTTCTTACTAATGAAACTATTTTAAATAAATATACTTAAAAACAAATGTCCATTGTAAATTATATATCTAGTATAATTATATTACTTATTAAAAAATAAAAATAATTTGCTTAGCTTAAAATGTTATAATTATGAATGTAAATTGAATGCAAACGATTTTTATCGAACGAAAGGAAAAACACTCCAACTACAAAACAGACGAGAAAAAGCAGTTTGATTTGCTTGTGTAGTTGTAGAAGAAAATAATATGAAGAAAGAAAAAAAATAATTTCACTAACCGTTTTAGCCCGGGGTCTATAAATGCCTGAAAAGTCCGAAATGAAAAAGAAAATAACAGAGACACGGGGGAGGAGGGGAATGTAAAATTCGTAGACGTGCGTTGAAACAAAACCGGTTCGTGGAGTGGTTGGTCGAAGAAAGTAATACACATCACATATATATATATATAATATATAGGTGTATGTGGGTACCCACATTGTGCAGCGTTTATATATATTATTTTATATATAAATAATATTATTATATAGGGGGGTGATGATTGAAGCATGACGTCATGGATACACAATACGTTTCGGGGTAAGTTCGGCAACATCGCACATTTTTAATATTATATATTATTATCATTATTATTACGTTTACCGCCGTGTTGAGTCATTGTATAGGCGGTATACCTACCTAGTTTTTATTCGAATTTTTAATAATTGAGTAAAACAGGAAACAACCGTGTTGCCCGACGTCCAATAATAATAATAATAATAATAGCCGTGATAATAATAATATAATGCATTGTACGCTGCAGTGCGCGTTATTGTATAGACAAATTAAAAATATATGGTCTCGTGTGATTTGTAGTTTACTACAGTATTTATAGAAGTAATTAGTATTCTATTTATCTATTAGATAATCGGTTAAATGAAGTCCGTTTTGAAAAAAGTTGAACAAATAGTCCGGACTCGTTTTTTTTATCGTTGGACAAAAAGTCCGAGATCATTTTTATTGTCAGATTATAAATCCGAAAATACAAATTACTATTTACTAAAATGTATATTTATTTTCCGATATTTTGTTTGATAATTATTTCTTATACCTATAAAGTTACATGATTATTGTCAAGTACAAAAAGTATATAACTAATCATTCTTGTAGAGTTATTGATGTATGTATTGACTACATATGCATTGTGATAATATTTGTAAACCGCAAGTAAGTGTAAGGAATAGTAATCAAATATAATATTGCATACGAAAATTATTAAATTTTATGAACAGAATATTTTTGGACTTTTTTCTGACATTCAGAAAATTATTCCGGACTTTTTTCAAAATTGACTTTTTGTCCTCGGACAATTATTCGTCGGGGATTCGTTGTACGCCACTACCTACATAAAAACCACTCGACTGCACGAATGCGAGGCATTCTGCAACAGCAGTTCAGCAGTTGTATAAAAATAATGATGGCACGCGCGTAATTCTTGCGATTTATATTTACGTTTACCGAAGCCGACTACAACGCTGCAACTGCCGAACGATCGCGGGATTGAGTTACACCTTTTTCGGTACATATTTTAATACCTACCTGTCCTACCTACACGGCTACACCGTACAACCGCCAAACCATAAGTTTTTTTCTGGGTTGGAGTAAAAAATCCGCGAATTGTGAAATAGTATATTGTACTCCGCACGCGCATCGCATCATTTATAAAATAATAATAACCTACCTATAATACCTATCTAACCTGTAGGTACGCATAAATTATGACGTATGGTTTATCAGCGTTTATTTTTTTTTGCAAAAATAAGTGTTTAACAATCGCGTGTAGTCTTAGATTTCGACGGTTGCGTGACAGTCGACTTTAGCTACTGTGCACATATAAAATCCTTGGAATGCTTCACAGCATATAATATCATATACTGTACATAATATTCGATATAGGTACCTACCTCTATAATAGAGGACACAATAATATGTTTAAATCGTGTTTTTCACGTTTCGTTTAATGTCCCTATAAATTCTTTTTGTTTAGAATACCGCGGAAAAAAATAGATACAAGTACAATACATTTTTATTATTAGTGTGACCTGAGCGCGAAATTAAATATTTCAAATATTATATATTATGCGTTCATTTTTATCGTATCGATATATAAATATATAATATACCTATATATGTACATCGGCAGCTATTGAGTTATTATTATAATAATATCTTTTAGTGCCACATCAATGATTATAGGAGGGTATATAAACTATTATCATATATTTGTCGAGAGAATATATTTTAATTTTATTTGTTTCTTTTCTTAAACTATTCTTGTGTTTCTTTTAAAAATAGCATTGTGCTGCAGTATGCGCATGTTCGACACTAGCACACGGAAATCCATATACCTAGTTTTTATAGTTTTTTTCTTATTATTACTATTTACTTATTAGTAATGTATTGAAGGAATGTTGGAAAGAGATTTCAATGTGACGTTCAAACTATGTTTATGAGGTAACATAAATTTAACTTTTCGTTTTAAACATTATATTGCAGTTGCAGGTATTGTTAGAAATAAACAGATATAAAATGTTGATGATAAGGTTGCAAACACCGGATAATAGCAGTACCACTTACCAGAGACATCACATTAACACAAATTCAACATTCAAATTGATATTACATGTTGTAATGAAACATACCTAGTATGTATTTAGTACATATTATTACACAGTGGGTATAGTAATGGAGTATCATACGCGTATCATATAATTATTACACAAACAAATTTCAGATTTCCAATTTTATTTTGATAACCCATTAGCTTAAAAATTGATTACGACAAAAAATTGTATTTTTTTTCACAAAACTGTCGTTCTATATAATTGTGTAAGAAAAATATTTCAAAAATGTAATTACTTTTTGAGACAGCGCGTGTGATGTGTTATTTATATATTGTTAAAATAATCGCCCAATATATGCGTATATATTCTATTATTATATATGGGACAGTGCGTGGAGGATGTTATAGCCTTATATTTCGCAGTACAGGAAATATCAAGTGACTCAAGGACATACTGCAGCTAATCTAATTTGTTCAATATATGTATAGCTACGATGGTTTCGTGCAAAAAGCGTCTAAACGAACACGATTATCTAACTTAACCTAACCTTACTATTGTATATATAATATACGTATAGGTATATCGTTCGTGATTATATCGTACATGTAATAATTATATATACCGCTGTAAATTGTAAAACTGCATATAGGTACGGCGTATGTATCGCTATCGTCGTCGCTATATAATATATACGACGTCGACGATATTTTGTTTTCTGTTAACCGCGGTAACAATATTTTTGCATGTCCTTGCTGCAGCTGTGATGTTGTGCTAGGTTTCTTACAGCAGTGTAGGTACTTGTGGGCCGAAAAGACCTAACCCATGTCCCCGCTGCGAAAACGGCGTACCTACATATGCGATGGAATGTGTCACACACACACACACACACACATGATGTTTTATCGTTATACAAAGGTACGTCTACGACAACGAATTCGTGACGGTCGTTAAAGTCACCGCGGTGTCGCTCGCAGTCAAATTATTATATTATATTATATTGTCTTAACGCTTACGCGTGCGGACGTCCAACTAAAATATAATAATATGTTAAATCAACTCTCATTACCACAATTTTTTTCAAAATAATCGAATCAATTCCTCCTCACGCTGTACATATACCAAATATATTTTATTTTTTTCGTCCACAGCAGTCTTCTTTTTCGTTTATTATTATTATTATTATTCGTATTGTAATTCCGTTTCAATATTTACCGTATCTAATACACTGTGTGTGTGTGTATACCTACTATATATGAGCCAAATAAAGCGTGAACTAGAAAAATAAATTGCAATAGGTCTGCACACCGCAGCCAGAGAGAACCGCAAAATTCTAAAAGAACACTGTCATTGCACTTCATTCCCTGAATCGACATTCCATTCACCGCGCGCGCAACCATCGCGGTATATACGCTACCTGCGCACCACCGCCACCGCGATGTACAGTCGCTGTCGTCGGCTATTATTATTATTATTATTATTAGTATTGTACTGTGCGTGTGTGTGTGTACACAAAGAGAGAGACGGAGAGAGAGAGAGAGACTACCAAAATAATACCTATACATAATACGTGAGTTGTATACGTATAAAATAAGTATAATAATGAAAACTACGTCGGTCGACTGCGAATTTATATGCTCGTAATGAAATTAATCGTCATGATTTTCGGGGCGGGGGCGGCGGCGGCGTTACAATAATATAATACGTCTTATCTGAAATGCGAATTCCCTGAATTTTATTCTCGCGACCTGGCCTGCAAGTGGTAATCAGGAAAAAAAGTCACGGTAAAAAAGCCACTGTAAATTTTAGTTTTATTTTTGATCATACAGATCGTCATATAGTATACTGTTATAATTAAGATGTATAAACAATTTATCACAAAGGTATACAACATATTTTTAACTAATATTTTTTCTGAGGCTTATTTTTCGATTTATTTTTCCGTGACTTTTCTTTTCTACATTCCCTGTACGTTGGGTATGGGTATTCTGATTTTCTTTCAATTTTAAGACGTTTGTATGCGGTGTGTACCTACCCCCACCACTGCAGTTGGGATGGCGCCCAGTCATTTCCGACCGATTACAACAGCCGAACGATTTTGTTTTCACTTAGAAAACTTCCTGCTTCCTGGATTGTTTGAAAATTAAATCCGCCTCATTCACTTTCTTATTATTTTTGGTAGACGACATTAACAAAATATAACCAATCATAAGATCGTTGTTTTTTTAAAACTCTATATAGTGATTCTGCTAAGTAAAATAAAATTACCTTCAAAATTAACCAAATTTTTTTTACACAACTTTAAGTCATTAATAAGTCATCATTACGATTATATAAATAATATGAAATTATGATATGTATTTGAACGAGAAAAAAATAGATAACTCGACATGCTCTTCTTTGGGACTGGAGTAATAAAAACAATAATTATTAATATTGTTCTATGGTTATATTGATTCTATATTGTCATTTGTCGCTCGTTATTTAATCTATATATGTATTTTGTTTTTTTTAAATTAAAAACAAAACATTTCAATATCTGCATAGTATATTGCATTACTCAAATGTCGGCTACATGATAGCTATATATACCTAAACTGGCAGGCTTATATTGTTGTATTATATTTTATTAATTTTGCGGTAGTAAAATAATTGGTTTTTGTTCCTACTCTATTTATTATTTCATAGAGACTTTAACTAAAATGAGAAAATTATATTGAAGTATTTAACAGCAGTATTATACTTCTACAACACTACTTTCCTTCCGAGAGTAGCAAATTAACTATAGAGTTCTAAGAATCCAGTATTGATTGAAACACACACACACACACACACACACACACACATTCTCATACTGATAGTTGCTGGAGCATTTAACTATTAAGTAAATGTTTTTCTTTTAGTTTTAATTAAATTAATGTGTTGGAAAAAAACTATTAACGAATAACAATAATAGTGATCAGACGTGGGTAGGTACATCTTATACATTTTGAAAAAAAAAAATACAAAATCCAAGGAATAACAATAGTGTGACATATTAGGTATAGTGTATTTTTATAAAAAAAAATGTACTTTTGAAAAATTGTATTTGAGGATTATATTAACTATTTATTAATTTATCAATAAATTACAGTATTACACCCTGCAACCTATATAATAATACTAAGTATTCGAAATAATTCAATTCCATGTATAATAGTATCCCTTTCATTACTCGTATTTTATATTTAACGCACGCCATATATACGCCACTAGTAAACGTGACATAACAACTAAGCAATTCGAAGTTTAAAATTTTAATTAATGACCGATATATTTGTATAAAAAATCTTCAAAAACAATTAGTAGGTAATCAATTCGATAGCAAATCCATTTTTGAACATAATAATATTGTATTGACGATGATGCTACATTGCTACAACACGGTAAGTTTTTCTTTTACGTTTAACATATGCTCAGTAGACTCGAATTATTTCAACATAATATTATTATTTCAACTATGGGAAAAACGATTGACGAACGTACGTACGTACGTATATAATAGAAAGAGGTTTTGGTGTTAATATTCTAAGCATTCCGAACGTGTGCAACACGTAACACGAGTGTGTTACGTAAAATAATCTAAAAAGACCTTTCGCCGATTCTTAATTGTTTTACCCACAAATGGTTCGCACACACGTAAGTATAATAATGTATTCGTATTGTATTGTTTCGAGTTATGCAAATGATGTAAGTACACCATACGCGGACTAAACATTCGAAAATAAATCAAATAGACCGAAAAAAAACATAGTACCTATAGTACCTATACATAGACATCAAAAACTATTAAGCGTCTCAATGTTCAACGCATTTAATATATACAGGGTGTGACAGAAATAATTGACGACGAATAAAAACAGAAAATCGTTAAAAGTTAAACGTTAAACGTGTGAAAAAATTTATGAAAATTACACGGATAATAAATAATTTAAGATTCACTCGTGTTTAAAAATTCCCAAAAATATTATTTTGGAAAGAGTTATTAATTATTATGGTTTGAAATAATTTATACTCCAAAAAATAATGATATTTTTAAATTTTTTATAAAACAAACCACTTAACTTAGAACATTTTTTTTTTTATCATCAAAATTTTACTCATAATCAGATTCACAAATTGGCTGTTTTGAATTTTTCAAACAAATTTGAATCCAATTTAAAATTGTCTATTTTCAATTTTAAAAAATAAATATAAAAAATTGTATACTTTAAATATATCACGCAGGTTGTCTATAAATCTTATATACAAAAAACAAAAAAATGTTAAAATACTGAACAAAAGTTATTTCTTCAGACAGTTCTTATTCTGTTACACCCTATATATTGGTGCATTATTGACCTATATATCAGCGTGCATAAAAATATATTTAATGGCCGAATAATTGGTCGTACATATATATAATTGTATATTTAATTCGACTAAAGCGGTTGTTATATATCTTGAATTATAAAAATACAGTATAATAACTAATAAGGTAGGTATATTAAATGTCCGTGTTATTCATTTTTATAAGGACGATATAGATTACGAGAACGTCCCCTCATTACTATTTTCAATAAAATTATACACAATCATATAAAGTTTAGTAGGTATAAACCGCTCTTGAATGCGGCGTGTGGTTCGTACGGGATGGAATCAGTGTCGGTCTGGCCCACCCGTCTGGTTAGGGAGGGTGTTTTTTAATATTGGGGGCCCATTGCCAAATGGAAAATGTATAATATTAAAACATCGAAAGTCGTGTGAGACTTTTAAAATTATTTTTGAATTAACCGCCGACGTCTGCAGGTTTATTCAACACATTGTGCATATAGAATTCAAATACGTTCTTGTGTACTTAGTACACACACATTTTAAGTGCGAACGAGTATTTTAAAAACTAAACTTTGATTTCCGATAATCCGTCAATATCTATGGGTAGATCCTTTATTTTGATACCTATTAGGCGTAATTTAGGATTTGTTACCTAATGTTTTATTTTATAATATATAAATAAAAAAATGATTTAAACATTAATAACTATATAGAGATGTACCCACATATTACGATAAGGCGTGTTGCGGTTAACTCTGCAGTGATAATTGATATTTAAGGGGAAGTTAGCCCCCTACGTTTTGGGAAATTGTCTGAGCCTAGTGGAAAAAATTTCTGCTGGGCTCGTGTGGCACCCAAAAATACGATACAGTAGTCACTCGATAATTCGAAATTTAAAGGGACCTAACTGAAAATTCGATTTATAGAGGTTTTTGATTACATACACATTACACACATTGTATTAATATTGTTTATTATTTAATTTATCATATTATATTATTTATATTGCAGAGGTCTATTTTGGTGATAAACGATAAATGATACGATTAAAATACGAGCAATGTGATTAAATTTAAACGATTTAGGATTAACCACGATAATATTTTTATCGCCGTCGTTATTAATTTGATTACGAGCACGTCAGTTAGGTTATTGACAAAAAAATTCGAATTTTAGAAATGTCACCCACCGCCAGACATTACAAATTATCGAGAGGACCCACCACATACATACCTACATGTATTTTCTTCTAAATATAGAGCAGATTTTCTCAGGGGACTAATAGCGTTTTGTTCGATAGTTTGATTTTATATCATCCCCTGTTCGACCGACGTGTATTTCAAACAATTTTGTGACTACAATATTAAGTCTATTCACGGTTTTCTTTTACTATGTAAGTCGACACCAGGGGCGTAATTAAGGGGGGATAAGGGGGATAAATCCCCCCCAGAGCCTATATCAGAGCATGCCCAGAGCATAATAAATCAATTGTACTAAATCCTGATGATATGATTGACGAGTTGACCACCACTGTACTTGAAAATGTAGTATTTTGTGTGTAAAAAAATGTCTATCCCCCCTAAGACAAATTCCTAATTACGCCACTGGTCGATACAGTAGGTATAAGTTAAATATTATATGATTCATACATGTCTTAGTTCATTGATAGGTTCAATAGACTAAATCAAATTGATAAACTTGAATTTATATCTAATTACTATTTACTTCTATGGAAGGTCTTTTAAAAGTAACTAATAGAGTTTATTCACGAGTATTCTCTTCTTATACAGTACAACTTCCCATGGTATAATTTTTATTTGCAGCTATAGTTTTTATTTTTATTTTTACAGCTGGTTCTAGTGTATAAATCAAAGTTACCGAAAGCCATATAAGTTATGAACAAAGTTTAGATTCTAAAAAAATTGCTACCCAAATAACATAAATATAACTGAAACGTCTTGCAAAATTAAAAATCAGAATCATCTTGACCACATGTGCGCCCACACATTCGAATGTATTATTTTTTTTTTTGATAATTTTTCAAATTGTGTTATAAATTTAATATTAATCATCAAATATGATTAAAAAAAAGTAAAATTAAGAATATGCTCTTAAAACTACAAAATCATTAAATGTTATGTAAAAATATGTTGCACCACCATAAACTTTCAATATTTTTTCGTAGTATCGTGAATTTATTTCAAGCTTAGCAATAAAATAGGATAGCCCCCCCCCCCAAAAAAAAACATGGAAATGCTACAACTTCCCAATAATAATATATATAGTTAATATGCGATTGGAGCTGCACTCACCAGATAACAGTGTATGGGCTTCTCCCGGACGCCGTTCTTGTTCGGGTACGACTTTTGGAGTTCGGTGGCACGGAGCGCGTGCGCAATGTGCAGCGCCGAGGCGTCGAACCGGCCGTACTGGTAACCGGTGTCCGGGGCGGACGAGCCGATGTACGGCGCCGGTAGCGGCGACTGCGCGCGGTTGCCGGGCGTCGAGCCGTTGAGGTGCTGCTTGATGTTGAGCGCCTCGGCGTCGAACGTGCCCTTGCCGCTGCCGCGTATCTGGTCGTTGATGTACGTCGTCGACTTGGGCACGTTGAGCGCGCTCCTGATGCCCACCGACGTGCCGTCCAGGTGGCCCGGCCCGATTTTCGGCACGTGGCTGGAGCAGTACACCTCCTTGTCCTCCTGCCGGTGCTGGTTGTTGTAGTACGTCTTCAGCGTCAGCTTCGTGCCGCACACCACGCACTTGAAGCACCCGCTGTGGAAGAACGTGAAGTCCTTGAGCGGGCCCACCCGGTCCACCTGGTACACTGTCTGGTAGCATCGCAGGCACGTGCTCTCGTAAAAGTTGGACCGGTACATCGCGCTGCGAGATCGTGAGCGCGTTATGTTACGATAATATGCAGATTGTGGTGAGCGGCCCCTCGCATCGTCGACATATTATCATGTCATATCGACAATCATATGATATGATTAACCAGAGTATAATAGTTTAGACGATCTGCTGATCTATATAACGCTGGCCTGCTGCGGATGAACGTCGTCGTCGCCTGCAAGACATATAATAATTATAATAAATGTTTTTGTATTTCTTTGCGTCTAGCTCGTATTTTATATTATTTTTATTAGCTGTTTACCCATAAATATTGTTTAAGTAGCACCATCGTTTAATTATTATTACTGCTTTATTATTGTAAACAACTACATGTAACTACATACAAAAAATCGTTCCCTTGTATAGGGTGTATCTTATTATAATATAACGACAGTGTACGGCTGGCGCCGAATTGGTTACCGTTTAAAAAGGCGTATTTTATTAAGTCAAGCAGAATTGGTTACAAACTAAACATCTAACTGATATCAATAAGAAATAGTTCAAATTTTCAGTTTTATGCTATTTTTTACAATAAAAAATCACACTTGAAAAACTGTATATGGTGAGACGGATTGTACGTTAACGGCCCTGCACTTCCGCGTTTTAAATATTTGAAGAGCGTCTGCTTCAAACTATATCACCTCAACAATATACAATTTTCTAAAATGCAGTTTATAAATTATCGTTTCAATTTTAAATTATTATTATTAATTTTGAGTTGACAGTCCTAAACTTGAAACAATATGGAAAGGGGGAAATGTGCGTACTCGGGGCCGTCTTACTGAGTAAAGCGGGAACCAACTCGACCAGTAAATATATATATATGGTGTATGTCACACATTTAAACAAGAACCATTTCAGTTCATCTTAGTTTTAAAAAAATACCTTTTTCGAAATGGAACCAATTTAGCAGCAGCGGTCGGAACCTACTCGAAATCGTTATATGAACGAGTACTTGCAGGTACACGTGGATGTGTAAGCATCATATTATTATGAGAAATTCACACTTTTTAAAAACCAGTGTCACGCAGTATTGTCATTTAATAAAGGGTTGTCCAGCAGGAAGACCCAGCAGGCCCGAGCCTGCCCTGAATTTTGATCCTGCAGGACACGCCTCTGGTTGTGCCGTCATCCTATATATATTATACCCGCACAGACGTATTGACGTACGTACGTATTAATAGATAACGCATACATACGTACTTGGGTACTTTTTAAAATTCTTTTTCAACTCTAAAAATAATTATTAGTTAGAATAAGGTAAAAAAATAATAAAAAAAATAAAAAGATGAAAGCAGTTCCCAGCATCTATAATACGTGGTTAAACATAATATATAGTTTCTTGTGCAATGTTTATACAAGGTACGACTGTCGATGCACCTAAGTATAAAAGGTTTTGTGGTCCAGGAATCTCTCTCGTAAAAATTTTAATAGCGTTTTTATACTTTATTATAATAGTTGAACAACCACAGCCGTGAGTGTTTAATAATAACACAGCGTCTAAAATACAACTAAAAACGTATAAGCGCACATATACAAGATAATTTATATTTAATGATTGTATTATCTCATTATATCTCATCTATTATGATTCTCTCATATTATGATATCTATATAATAAACGATATATATGGTTCATAATGGTATTGAATAATATATAATCATATTATAATTATTCATGTAATACGTTTGGTTATATTTTTGTCAATACATATCGATAACTTCGCGTACATGTTCATTTTAAGTTTAGAAAAAGTCACCAAAAGTGTTCATTTTTTTTCTAATGACGATAAAACACATTTTCACGAAGTGCAGATCCTATGAAGAAACAAGGTTCAAACACGATTCCATACCTCTACGAATAAATAATAGGACCAGACATACCGAGCGACCTCATCTCCTCGTCAAAGAGACCGGGCTGGTCAAGCCAATTTAACAGTTCAGTTCTTCTAATATTTAAATTCATTAAAAAAAATGTTATCTTATGTTAAATTAAGACGTTAAGTATAAAAATGTGGAGAAACTAATGGCCTCAGCTGCTGAGGTTTAATCGGTCAATAAAATAAAAAGTGTACATTTTCAATAATAATTAAAGCCAAAAATAAAGTTGTATTCACGACGCTTTATAGGTACCTACCTTAAACACTTAACTGCAGATAACAGTATCATAATCTCTACTTATATTATAATTCGATATCAATAGTATAAACGACGAACTTGACACAAGGTAAATAATATAGTATATGTATTTGCCATCTAACTTTATGTTATACTACATATTTACACTTGTAGTAAATCAAACTAAAAACATGGATAACCGGTTACACCCATTAAGAATCAACCAATACCACCTATCGAATGAAAAAATGTTATACATTATAATGTTAAAAAGTATTAAATAATAATAATATAATATTCTATATTTATTTTCTTTATATAGTTCCAGCGGCGTTTAAACGGATTTTAGTGTTTTACTAGATAGGTACACAAACACTGGTACAGTGGTACAACGCGACCGATTAAAGTAAACAGTTTTTCGGCCATCTCCTATCGTACATTCCTACAAGACTTATACCAACAAATTGATTATTTTAAAACCATTCGTATTTCGACTACCCTAAAGCATGTCAATTTTAACTATTATTGTAGTATGAAAGTCTTCAAACCCCTGTTCTTTCAAAGTTTACACCGAAGTCGTGTCGTTAGATACATTTCTGTTGAACCCAATATTGTTATTTTTTTTATAAGTTCTCTCTAGGTACCTATATATAGTTCTTAATTCCTATAATGTTAAAATTAAGTTACTAGGTACTACTCATATTTTGTTACTACTCATTAGTAGTTCTTGCTCAAAGTTCAATTATCAACGATTTATTGAGGTAAACGGTGCACTGAAATAAACCCTCATCGTCTCAAGACATTTAAATTACCTACTCCAGGATTGGCATTGGTAGACCGAAACAGTAGAAACACTGGGATATCAAGTTATTTTACACATATATAATAGAGAGGTAGATAGGTAATTGTTTTCAAAACGTAAACGAATAGTACCTATTGTTACTTGACAGTTTCGAATCCTTGAATACGATATTGTATGTAATTTTTAAATGTTGTATTATGTCTTACATACATAGTTATACATTTTTTTCATAAACATTAATTAATCTTTATGGGAAAATATAAAAAAATTATACTAACAAGGCGTTTTTAGGCGTTAATTAAAAACGTTTCAAGAATCATAGAACGTCTATTCAAACCCGTATTATCTCTTAGCTGATGCATTTTGTACAGTTATACATTTTTATACATGCGCATATTATCAATGTAATATAGACTTACAGTGTCTGTATAGTAGGAATTTAAGCCCCCCCCCCATGAAATCTTTTCGTTTAATATTGAGTAGGACACAACAATGTAGGTAAACGATTTAATTTAAAATATAACAGTAGGTACATATTATTGCGTTGATAAATACAAGAAAAATGTCCATCAAATATTTAAATCATAAACAACAAAGATACAAGCATTTTTCGCATTGTATATTTTATTTATGTTTAATCTTAAGTGCATATTTATAAAAATTAACCATCTTAATTTTGCTGTTACACGGTGTGTTTAAAATGTACTATAGCAAAACATTTTTTTATTGGAATTCATTTCCGTAATAAATAAGCAGCGCTACATAAAATATAAATTAATGCAAAGGTATCATTAGATTCTTAGCGAAGCGAGAAAACTATATAGGTACCTATTGCTTTAGCAATAATGTTTGTCATTTTCAATAATGGACTTTTTTCAAGTCTATTTTTAGGCAGTAAAAAAACTAAAAATGTACACAGAGCACGTTCGGGTTGGAAACAGAGTATAAATTATTAATTCAATATGCAGGAAAACGTTTGAATTTCCCTGCAGTATTTTTGCAAAAATGCCTAACGATTCCAACAAACAGCCACTTTCACCACAAATACATATTTTTCACATAAAAACAATTAATTTACTCTGTTATACTTAATTATCGATGACATTTTTAAAAGAGCAGCAGATACTGAGATTTGGGCTTGTCGACGTTATTGGAAAAAGTATTTCTTTGAAAGGGTCTTAGTTTTTTGTGGGTTTTGAGAGAGCTATTGCTAAATTTGAAAAAAATAAATAGTAACGAATTTCTATGTCATTATATTGTGTGTAACCATCCGTGGTCATTGACTATATTAATAGGTAGGTACTGCACAGGACTTATTGATTTATGTTACTGCTCTAAAGAGTAATTTCTGAAATAAATCCGACAAAATGGCATTGTGAAACCAATACGGCATTATATGTTTTTTTTTATCTGACCGGTATTAAATTAAAATTACATCTCTAAAATAATTTCAACAACGCGTGATAGTAAAAACTTTCCTAAATGTAATTTAGCTATTGTAGTATTTAATGTAATATGTTATTTTATTAGTTCATTACAGAGTCTATCTAAAATACAATGTTTTAAAATAACTGGGAAGCGAATTGTATATTATACCTTTAAATCAAATCTTTATAATTTTGAACCTAAAACTTTAAGTTTTGTTCTTTTTAAAGTGCCTATTTAGTAGTAAAACAGTGTTTATGAAAAAATCATTAATGAAAAAAAAACCTAATTGGATGTGTTGTTATATAACAATATTATCCTTGTAATGATTAAAACACATGTATCGTCTAAATGAACCTTCGCTTTTCAGGTGCAAGTACATGTCCAACCACCTGATGATTGCCTTATACATGTTATTGCGGAATTCGTATACTTAATATATTTTATAAGCTTAGATTGAAGATATGAATAAATTAAAGCACAATAAGAAAGTACATAAATATGCATCGAAATATACACCTACATATAAAAATAATAGGTATACCTATTTTTAATTACCTATCATTAACTGTCAACATTTTTTGTCGTAAAAGTCTCGACTGTAATTATTGCAAGAATCTACGTTCGTATTGCAATTAACATCTTGAATTATAATATTTATTTATACGACTACAAGTAGATAATCGGCCATTGAGAGAAATGGTAGGTCAGTTTTGTTGCAACTTGTCTTAAAATATTAGATTAGATTTTTATAAATAAGAGCTTATTTTATACAATGTTATAAAGTTAAATTTACGATAAAACACTCTAGCGGTTAGAGTCTATAGCCAACACATTTTACAAGAGCAAAAAAAAGAAAACAGTCGGGGTACAAATTGAAAAAATATATTTTTTTAAATTTTCAGTCAATATAATAATTTAAACTTGTACCTATTTAATTTATTACTGATAAACTGATAACATAAACCTATTCCGTGTAAGCCAATATTATAAACTAATGAATATTATCAACTATTGAATTATATAGATAAGCTTATATTATATTATAATATTTTAACATACTATTTAATAATTTCTCTCGTTGACTCACACGCAACATAGGAAATTTCGTCCAGGAGAACCAACCTATTGTGTTGTTAGCTTTAATATTAGAGTGAATTGAATTATAAAACTTAAATTAAAGAGCACATTATCTGTGTTTGTGCGTTGCGTTTTATACGATATTTCAATTTGTATGCGATATGACCATTTCTAAATATTGCAATAATTGTCCATACTCTTAATTTTCATAAAAATTGAAATATTGTAATAAAGCCAACATACAAACACTGATGATGTTCTTAACTTTAAATTTTATAATACGTTAGTTCACTCTAATATTTAAACAAACAACACATGATTAGTTCTGCTCAACTCAAATTTGCTATGTTGTCCGCGGGTTAAAGATATAGAACAAATTGCAAATAGTACACCGTCTGACATCATATTAAACCTTTTAAACATACTATTAAATATTTCGATCTAAAATAGAACATAAATTTAAACAGTCTTTAAACCAAAATGTAAATAATAAACATTCCTAAATTAATGAATTCAGTAACTGCTATAGATTTAATAACTGGTTATTTACTGGTATTTAAAAAACTTTTCCTTTTATCAAGAGAAGCCTGCAGTGTTGTAAACATTAAAAAATACAATTGATTGTATTTGTTTATATAATATGCTTAATACACAGACGTTTGAGTGATTACACAGTGATATCACAGATTAAATAATAAAACTATTAAAGACGGATTTTTAATGTAATTTATAAACTATATACGGAAACATCTCTGACTTTCAAACATTTTAAACCTATAACAATTCACGAATAGGTAACTCTTAGGCTAGTTTAAAAATATAAAAATTCAAAAAATATAGAAGAACCTATATAAAATATATTTATAATATCTAAAGTAGATTTTAACAAATATTTTTCGTTATTGGTATTAAATTGTAAGGTCTAAGACTCTAGGCACACATCGATATGTATATCAACAATGCGTTTCATATTTTGTAGCTGTACATCTAATACATTATTATGATCTGTTTTTCAATAAAATAGTTAAGAGACTTTAACGACAGACCAATTAGCAAAAATACTACTCCTATAGGTTAGGAATATTATTTTATCTTAAATAAAAACTGTTAAAAATATATATATTATTAAATTGCTACAATTTTACAATGCCCATAGAACAATTTCATCCAAACGTTTAAAATCTATCTTGTTCAATTTACAATGTTTATGGGTATAGGTACCTACCTGATAAATCTATAATATTATATAATGTATAGGTAATGTGTAAAGTACCTTTGCTTATTCTAAGAATTCGGTATGCACATGCTTGAAAAGCATTCACAATATAACTGACGGATTCTTTTTATCCACTCTCGCGCACACGCATCACACCGCACACTGAAAGAACCACGACTGCATTATAACTCAGCCATTTTATAGTTATTTTAACGTTTGGTTTTTATCTAAAACGAACACAAGCCCAACGTACGCGAATGATAATATATATAGTCACACGAAAAAAACCGACGCGATCGCGCACAATCGCCGGCTGCCGATTTTCGTTTGGTTTGTTTTTTCCCAATATTTTTCCACTATTTTTTTTTTTTATCACCGCGACGTCGAGCGCGACACACTCACCGCGATCCAATGTATACTCGGTACTAACCGTGTTGCCGGAGCCGCGAACGACCTTACCAGCGGTTTTCTGGTTATACGCGGTTTCACCTGTGCTCGTCCTCTCCACCGGTAGGTACCTATATATTATGCTCGTTGTGCACGAGATCCCCCACCACGCACACATTAGTCTCGTGTTCATGCTCAGATACTCGCAGTACCTGTATATTGAAGATAATGGAAAAAAAAAACGAGCATCACAAATAATACACGAAAATTAGCTATATTTTTTTTCATTGGATCGTTTTTGATCGTACGAGTTTTAATAATTGTATAGTATGGATTCCATACGTAAATACACACGAAATGGGAAAATTTAAATAATTATACATTTTCTTACTGCATTTTATGCATAACGCTTTGCCAAAGCAATATATTTTTCAAAATCTTCTAAACGATTTCAATATAGATAAATCAACACCACTAATTTATTATTTGTATTCGTTATAAACAATTTATTAGGTATAACCTATACCTATTATTATATTGTTATTTTGTGTTCTTTTTTACAGTATTATTTTAAAAATAAAAATTCTTGTTCATCTATAGGTTACTCAATTACTATATGTAATCTATAATATGATTAATCGACTTATATAAAGTTTTGTTAAGTATTCGAATGTATTTAAATACTCATATTGTATTTCAAATACTTTAAAAATACTTTTTATTTGTATTTTATCCCAGAATACTAAATACTGTTGTATTTCAACGACCACTATTTTTGGTTCGTATTTTACTATATTTTGTTAAATTGTTATCAAAATAGTATTTTATAATCCTTCCAATAATTTATAATACTTCATCAAATACGCAGGTGGCACAATAGCTACAATTGTACTTATATCTACCTAGCTGACGTTTAACTTGACCTGATTAAAGTATAATAGGTAGGTACGTGACACCTGCCATTCTTGAACCAATTAAAAATTGTATTCATTAAAAAATATATTTATTTACTATAAACATTTAAATATTTATCGATAATTTTAAGCATAGATTCGTGATAAATGTACAAATATTTTAATATACAAAAAAGGTACTGGTAAAGTATTTTGAATATTTTTAAAATGTATTACATTCAAATACTTTTGAAAGAGACAGTATTCGAATACGTTTTCTGAATCCATTTTAAAAGTAGGTATTCTTAACAAATACTTACTGTAATCTATAATTGTATTAATCTGCTTGTAAAAGGTAAAAGTCACTATTAAAAGCGACATTTATTTGGTCTAAACAATATGTATATTATTTTTTTTTACGGGATAACCGACAGCTGAAGTTTTTGAAGCACTGTACGTGATAATGTTCCATTACAGCTGTTACGCCCAACCATAATAATGAAATATTCATTTTTCAATTTTCTGGACAAGCAACACTTGCTAACCATGAAAATTTGGATTTTGCTTTCCTTTAAAGTATTAAAACTGTTGCTTAGCTGCATTTACATTTTACCAGTTTATAATTTTATCTATAAGTATAGAGCCATATTTAGGATAGGAAGAAGGGCCCCGGGTGGAAAATGTTGGGGCCGTAAATTTTGGGGACTGATATAATATTAATAAATAATAATACAATTATTACTGCTTTGTTATCATTTTTTATTAACATCACCAAGTGACAAGATGCCTAACGCTGTACATACCTAAATAAATGTACTCTCTGATCATTCAAAATAACTACCAAGATTTGTATCCATAAGTAGAAATTGCGTTTATAAACATTCCCTATTTCTAACTGATCTTTAGAGAGACTGATCATTAAAAAACATAATATGTAGGTCCTACGCTAAACTGCATGTCAGTACATAATATTATAATGATATGGATTTTATTTACATGCGTATATAGGACTTAAATACTTAATTTTCAACAATTGATGACTGTCAAAAACCGGATACACAAACCGTGAAATATGTAAATCTAAATCGGATGTTGCAGGCTGCGTCGTAGTGCATATATTGCAGGTATATCCAATAACTACATAATATAATATACATAGGTAAATAATAACAACAGTATAGTATATTTTATATTTTATGCACTAGACATATTATAGTTTATTCCAAATGTAGGTACACGATTAATGATTATGGATGCATTATGCATATATACGTATAGTCATGTGTATTCGTATAGAAACTGTTGCGTGACATTCAATTCACGTGAACCGTGAAAACAAAACATAGCCATGAAAATGTTAGTGCGGTTAGTATTATATCCGGTCAGCTATACACATTGCCGCATTTAAATATAAACAAACGCCCAACTTTCCCAACTACAAATTATAAAATCGTCATAGATGAAAAAAGACATAGATAGGTAGTAATTTTGTGTTTTAGTTTTTTCAATAAAAATAAAACCGTTTACACCTAACTAATATATATATATTATATACCTATACAGCGAAAGACAATCAAAATAATTAGATAATTTAAACGAAACCTCATAACATTTTTACAAATATTGTGCAGTGTTACAGTGTATAATGTTGTTATTTGTAACTGCAGCAGTCTGCAGTTCTGCACCCTGAAACCACAAACTGATATACAGATAATAATATCTTCTAAAATCCATTTTGATTCATTAAATAGTCAATATTGCTCTGTTATATACCTATAGTACTATCGTCTTAACATTGCCCAAAAAGAGTTAAAATTCGTGTAACACTTTAAATAGTAATATAATTAAAGATTGGTAAACAATAAGTGTGCAAACTACAACTTAATTTGCTATTTTTTTCAGTGTGATTAATTTATAGGATTTAATTTCTTTTTTACCCATTTCGTCTTTCATTTTTATATACAAAATTATGAAACTGATCACAAACGCTGAAATGCCAATTCGCCAATAATAGTAAATAAGACAATATTAAATTTAAAATTTATCTCAAAGAATTATCATTTAGCTGTTAAAATATGGATACAACTTTACAAGTCTAAACGAGTTTAGTATATTGTAGATGGTAATGCTTTAAAATTGTAAAAACATTTTATAGAAATACCTATAGGAAAACTAGAAAGTATATTTAAGATCAAGAATCAAGTTAAAAACACTACCTATACATAAAATGTCAGAAATGGGTTAAGAATGTGTACTAACCTAATTACCTAACCTTCCGGAACCCTTAAGGCATTACGATCACACCTCAATGCTAATATGCGATATTATAGTTCCTAATTAATTACTAATAAGCTATAGTATGAAAATTAAATAAACTTTAACATAGGGTGGTAATCTATACCATTTATCTACTATAATATATATAGGTATATAACTTTGTCTAGATTAGAACTCCGTCGCTCATAAAAAATGTTTATAACTTTAAATTAAACATTTGTTTTAATTTCCAATATTAAAACGTACGAGTAATCTTGTATTGAATTTTAAACATTAGGTGGTCAAATTTAAAACTTTAAGAATTTTCGCATACAAAATAATTTTTAAATTTTCGTGGTAGTGATAAATTTTTTAAAAATGTTAACATTTTAATAACGCTTATAAATGAAATGTTGACTACTTATTAGCTATTTTTATATTTTTTAATTGAATTATACCAACAACTTATGATAAACCACCTTATATTATTTACAAGCTTTTTTTACCCGAAAACAAAAATTAAATTTCACATAAATCGAAAAAATGAATAATGTTGACATTTATATCATCGGGTTTAGTAAATGCTAATATGAATATTCGGTGAATATTTCAAGTCTATAGTTTTTAATTTTTGAAAATACTGGGAATTTTCACGTTTGACCCCTCCCCCTCCCCAAGTGCCAACCAATTCTCTGCCAAAAACCATCTTCAAAATTGAAAATCATAATTGGTCACGAGAACAGAAAAATACAAAAAACTGTTCAGAAACTGAAATAATATATTATTAAAATCGATGTGCCTTCATACTACATGTAAATTATTGCGACAATTCCCAACTTTATAGCTGGTACATATATTGTATAAATATAAATAATTATTTTATTGACTGTCATCTGCTTTGTAATTTGATAGGTCATACTTTAATAATTAGTAATTATTATATTATAGTCTTAAATAAATAATACATAATAATTTCATACAAATATAATACGACGTGTATATACTATATATACTACATATAGGTACAGTCAAACAAAATAATTTAAATTAATATCGCTTTACTCGGGTAATGTAAAAAAAACAAAATATGTCAAATGTAAATGTTTAATTTATAAAATATGTTTATCCTGCAATGGGTCCTTTTAAGAAAATCGATAAATTGTAGTATTAGAAAAGTGGTTTAGAAAATGCATAGGTTAAAAGATCCAAGAGCAGCTGCAGAGCTGCAGAGGTACCCACAAATCAGGTTAAAACAAATTTATCTATTTGCAGATGTATACCTACCTACAATACACATCAATTATTATTTTAAAAAGCATACATATATAGGTTCCTGTGTAAATAGGGATACGAGGTCACTCATTCATTATGATTATACCTCAGCCAGTGCTTGATTCGTGTTGATACAATTTTTCTTTCATTAAAGTGATAAAAAATAAAAATTGTATACAATAATAATAATAATAATAAATGTACATTATAAAGTATACGGTACGACCTATATGCGCGTATAGATATATATAAATATATTATACTTGGGTATATATATTATATACCTATGGCTCGCTGAGCGCAATGCAACCATTTTTAAAACGGGTTCACTATAGCTATTGTACGTTTACTTGCATTTTACAAATCACCTTAAGCAGGAAACAAATTATTATTGTTATTATCAGATACTACTATGTTCTCGCTAATTCGTGTGCCCGTTCGATAAAATGTGTAAAATGTTCATATATAGTGTAGGACACATTACGCAACAATGGGAACAAACATATATAATATATATTTTACTATGGGTACATGTGAAATGAGATCGCCACGCCACACGCATTGACCAACAACAACAACGACAATAATATATACAACTTTAATGCACGTCATCATTATTGAAGTTTTGTAACCGTCAACGATGCAGTTGCGTAGATATAGGTATACTGCGCAGCACATAATACTAGCTGGGACTGAGTGTTCTCCTCCCCCACCCTAACCCTTGACTTATTTTTCACCGTACAATAATGTGAAAACTTCTTTATAGAACAAAATAATATTATATATTTATACATCATTTTTGTTTAATAAGTACACTGTACACCCCCCCCCCCCACCACCCCTATCAAAAGCATCGGTGTAAATCGTAAATGTACCTATTATATTATATTGTATACGTCAACGCTTCATCGCAACACATATTATAAATATAGACAGTAAAACCTCAAGTAACAGACACAATTCCTAATATCGGACGTTTTTTTTGGAACGGAGATATTTTGACTACTTTTAAATAGAAAAACCTCAGATAGCGGACACCTATATTTTAATCTTTATTGAAAAATAACGACAAAACGACGACAGTAAAACGTGTACCTATAGGCTATAGTATAATATGGCACTGTTCACACTCGTTATGGCACGATAAGATAGGATTACGACTATTATGACGAAAATAACAATGTCTTGACTGCCAATGTTTCGGGCATTTTGTTAGTTATAGTGACGATTTTTGAAGCTGTGAGTTAAAACGTAAGCGGTAGTCGCTTCGCAAAAAAGTTGTAATTTTAGACTTCCGTCAAAATAAAGAAACTTAGGAGTTATCCATTTTTTAAATTTATATCATTGTTAAATACATATTTCTTTTTTGTTAAATATTTATATAAATACATTACAATACATATTAAAATGTGTATATGTATAGTATAAATGTATAATGTATCATTAAAACATTTAAAACATTATTATTACTAATTATTATTAATGAATTTCAAAAATTTGCCCCCTCTGAATAGCGGACGAAATCTCGGTAACCGAGAGTGTCCGCTATTCGGAGGTCTCACTGTAATATACTATCGTAATAATAATTAGAAAAAAATTACTCTCTGCTATAGTTATATTTTTGTAAAATTTTAAATTTCGAGATAATCGAGGAACGTCGTAAAGATTTTCACAATAATGGCTATTTTTATTTATTTTATTTTATTTTACTGATATAAACTCCAAACGGCTCTTTAAATATAATTAGTATGAAATAATACGTATAAAGATAATTATTATAAATTTATATCATTAGATGGCGTAAGTGTTTTAGATAACAAAATATTATAAAAATAAACAAAACACAATAAAATTACAGAAATTTAAGGCCATATATCAACATTATTATCATTTAAACTAATCATTGTTCTAACGATAAGGGGATCGATAAAAAGTTTGAACGGAAAGTTGGGATATGAAAAGTCTCGGGGGATCTAGTATGCGGGCGCGGGTGGTTGGAACTCGGTAAGGCTTATACGCTCAAGGATATTATTAGATTCTCGCAGTATCTGCAGGTTTTACTTGATTTTTTTTTTTATTACCCACTTACATTTTTATGCCAACAATTTTTTGCATGGGAGAAAAAAAATGCTTGAAAGGTTAAACTTAACACTATTATCTACCGCCGATTGTAAATGGAACCAAGTCAAAACAGGTACCTATATATTAAGTCAATTTTAAATGTTTCCGATGTAGGATTTTCTAGGTATTAAAGTGGAACTCACTGACAATGTGCAAGGAAAAACTGTAGGAAACTACAGAACCGATCGTTATGATTTTACACACTTTTGCCATCGGTTCAATTCGGGGGGGTGCTGGAGAAACGCCCAAATGTTTGGAACGCTATTTGTACTTGGACGGGAGGTCGTACGAATTTTGAAAACAAGCATACAAATTCGTACAAATTGCGTACTAAATGATGGGATAAAAAAAAACACACTTTTGCCATCGGTTCTATTCGGGGGGGTGCTGGAGAAACGCCCAAATGTTTGGAACGCTATTTGTACTTGGACGGGAGGTCGTACAAATTTTGAAATTAGGCATACAAATTCGTACAAATTGCGTACTATATGATAGGACCGAAAAAATCACCGTGATTGCATGTATTCTTTGGGGGGGTGCTGGGGAAACGTTTCTCCAGCACCGCCCAAGTTTTTTGCTTGTGGGCGGAAAACTAAACGCATACAAATTTGAAAAATGGTCATACAAATGCATACTAATTGCATACTAAATGTTAGTCCAAAAAAAATTATGAAAATCGAATGGGGGGGTGCTGGAGTAATGTACGTGTCAGAAAGCGCAATGTTTATCCGATATCCGCTCTGAATGAATACAATTCAAATGCAATAGCCAATAATATTTTACCTATATTGCTTTTTATTTTCAAATTTGGATCATATACACATTACTGCAATATCAATGTCAGAAAACACATAAGCACAGCAGTATTTTACAAGAACGCGCAGCCAAAATTAACACGAATATATTATAATATTGTTTACTCGTGGGTAGTCAAAATTAAATTAAAATATTCTATTTACTATTTTTCTTAATAAAATAGTAAAATATGTTTAGCGTAGGTCCATGGTGTTGATATACCTATACATTATTTTTGTAAATTGCGTATTTAGGTATACCTATGTTACCTACTTAGTTACCTTATTATTATAGGTATATAACAGGCCTCCGCGACTGGACATATAAATAAATAGTAAGTAATAATTATACATACAAATTATACATGCAACTATAATATTATACGAGTTACATATTTAAAAAGAAGTAATTTTATTGTACAATTTTACGTGTCCATATTATGTTGCTGGAGGCCAACATTAAAACGCGTAGGACTCGTAGGCAAATATTAAAATCACATCCGCTATTCGGCTATTGCACGGCCGTCATATATTTTGTACCATACAAACAACTTGTGGTACTCGATAATACTATGGGTAAGTCTAGCAAAATGTAAACTAACGAATGGCTTTCGTCATACTATTATAATGTACGCCGCCGTGTCCCGGTGTAATTAAAAAAATATATATATCATTAAAATTTAATCACGTGTAACTGTGTAAGTATAATAAGTATATAGGTACTTACATCATACGAGTTGAAATTGTTGATCCACTCTTCCGACTTTGTGATTTCAGATATTTTGTGCATCATCACTTATAGGTATATATAGTTAATAATAACAGAAAATTAATAAATATTAAATATTAGTATAGCCGCCATTACCACCTATATATACTATTATAATTGTTTGACTATACTTGGACATCCTAATTATTTTACTACTCTGCTGTACCTATACGCGTGTGTATGAAGGTTTTTTTTTATTTGTCCACAATATTCTATATTGGTCGTCCAAAATAGGAACACGCGGAGTTTTGAATCATTGTTACCAGGGCAAGGTGGATATATAGAAATATATAGAATCTATAATATATCCACCTTGTACCAGGGGTTTGGATAATACGGATGCAGAACACGGAGTGAGTGCTATGCCGGGAGTAGGAACGTCGCCGACGCGTCATCAGCGCCCATGGAGACTATATAGACACGTTTTGGGGTCCGGCGGCGGTGAGCGACTCCGCGGCGGAGCTACCGGACGCCACACAGTGAGGTCTCTAATGCAATTTTGGGCGGACAAAATTAATATTTTCCAAATCTTATAATACGCTTGTTTACATAATATTTTTAATGATTCTAAATTGTATTAATATATGATTTTTGAAGTTGGAATATTTTTAAATGCAATATCATAATTAATTATACAATGTCCGAGAGGTAGTACACTTTCGATTTGAAATGTTCGGGCGCATGTGTGGTCAAGAAGATTCTGAATTTGAATTTTGCAAGACGTTTAAGTTATATTTATGTTATTTGGGTAGCAATTTTATATGAATCTAACATTTTTTTATAACTTGGCTTTCCGTAACTTTGCTTTATATACGAGTAGGTACACTAGAACCAGCTGTAAAAATAAAAATAAAAACTATAGCTGCAAATAAAAATCAGCGACCAGTCGTGGTATATAAAATCCCTCCGGCCAAGGTGGTATGTCGTCCGGTCGCCGACGCGCGCCGGTTCCGCAGCACCAAATCTTCGATCACCGTAGTTCTTTTTGTCGACAGTCCTGCGCCTTTTTTTTTTTGTTATTGACGACACTGACGGGACTGCTTGCTCATTACTTTGACAGTACCGCCATCTTGTAAAATCACAAATCAATTACAATACAACTGCAATAGCAAAGCACTCGGGAATATATGAAATTTACTTAAAGAACAAAACCAGTAAACTTGTTCGTTAGATAATATTAATAATGATAAAATATTAAATTTGTTTTAATTTACTCCCGATATAAACCTATTATATAATAATAATTATATGTGTGTGTAAGTGAAATTTTTATACTTTTTTTTAAAATTTAAATTAAAAATAAAAGTATATTTTTATGATTTTAAGTTTACGCTAATAGTCCCGAGCCTTAATATAATTACTCATTTGTTAGGTATACCTATTCAGTTTGTAGTATACATCGAAATACTGAAAAAAATATTCTGCTACGGAACATGAAACTAAAATTGTATGCTGACCTCCAAAAATAAGGTAAAAAACTCAAACAAATGGTAAAAAAATAATTTTCGATTTAATGAGCGTTTACTGTTGAAATAATCACCGTGACGTATACAAATAGTATGCACGTACCGTACAAATACTTATAGGTAGCTGGTTGTACCTCATAATAATAATAATAATAATAATAATAATAATAATAATATGACGTAACCGATATAAAATACAATAATCTGCACACTGCACAGAATTTTATTTTATGCTATGTAGAGCCACCTATAGCGTCCTAGCTATATAATATATTGTGTCGTGTGTACCACTATACGGTCGTTAACAATGCAGTAGGCGTCCATGTGGACGTTGGCAGTGACCTTAATTGGTATTGTGGAATGGTTCGCTCTAAACGCCTCTTTAAATTTGAAAACCATTTAAGCGGCTTTATATAATATAGTTGATTATATTCGTCGCGCAAACACGTGTAACCTACACGTAGTAAAGCCGTAAAGGTATATAATATAATATGTACCAGAAATTTGGGTAAGTATAAAAAATTAACTAATAGGTATTTATAAAATATAAATAATTATTATAATGTACATTTCCGTTCAACTGAAATATATAAACAAATAAAATGTATAAGGTGTACCTACTATAATATATTATGTTTTGTACAGAGGCGTTATGGGGGGGGTAAAGGTTAGGCCCCCAGTGATACATTTTTTAAACAGCTCCAAAATATAATTAATATAATATATATTGGTATCTATGTATAATAATATATAGACATGTATAACTACATAAGATATATAATTGAGTATTTGAATATTATGTCCTACCTCCTAGAAACTTATTGGTCTAGGTGGTCACCACTTTATTCAAGTAATATATAATATATTATTCAACAATATTCATTGTTTTTTAGATATTCGATTACATTAATTATTATACAGCTATAATAATAGTACCAACCAACCTCTGTTTGAATTCTTGATTATATAAATAATTATAATATAATAAGTTTCAAGTGTTTCCAATCAGCCTAAGGATGCCAGACGCTGCCTCGTATTTTATTGTGGGAATGTCCTGTTTTCAACTAATTTTTCCGTCGTCACGACAACTCTCTTATATGGACTTCAAAACGTCCCGTTGTTTTTTTTAGTGAATATAACACTTGATACTATTGATGATTATACTGTAGTACTGTACGTTGCCTGCGGGCTGCGGGGCTAAGATTTATTGAAGTACCTACACTAAAATACATGAAATCGCTCTTAAATTTGCTTTTATAATATAGACTATAGACTATACATTAAAATAGATCGAACATCGTAATATTTCTACAAAATATATGAAACACGATAGGTTTTATATTATTATAGTCCGTTTTATTACTCACAATGCTATATTTTTAATGAAATTGTTTTTTCTAAAAAAATATTTCAAATAATTTCGCGGCACCCTAAAAAAATTTCGCGGCACCCTGGTTGGGAATCTCTGGATTACAACTACTTGTAGAATAGCCGCACAGCATAATTTTTCTGTCGACTTATTAAACGACATTATTACACTATACCTAATACTATATTACTATATGACTGATAAATATCATATTATCGTTCACGAACGCGTTCGACAAAATATTATACATTAGGCACGTTTAAGTTCATCCGTTGATTTCAAGATGAATACATCATATTGAATGAAATAATCAGCGAACGTGGCAAAGTTTTGCAATGTTTAAATAACTTAAAGTATTAAAAACGCAAACGGTTTTAAAGTCCGGTGAAGAAAAGTGGTGGTGTGAAAATAAAAAGTGTTGTGTAGTTTTAAAAATAATTAGTTTAATTTATGAAATATAATATTATGATAAATGATAACTATTAACATCGCTATAACCAATGCTATTAAGTATATAGGTATTTTATTATTTTATAAGCCAACTACTCTACCATTATTGTTAGTTATAATTTTTTTTAAATTTGTGTAAAAATATATAATAGTTCCTACATCTATATCTACCTATCTATATATAAATAAATGTAGTTAAATATTATTAAAATAGAAACATTTTATAAAAATTATAAAATTAAAACGGTGGTGTTTACGTTTTTTTTTTTAAAATATTGAAAACGTATACCGGTGGAATTTACATGAGCCCGGTCGCAAGAATCGGACGAGGAGAAAACACAGCCGGCGGCGACGACGGTTTTACCATGAATAATATACGCCGGGCGCAGGTATAATATCGATTCCGTCGAAATTACCTTTTCACCTGTAAGGAATCAATCGATTGCGCCGCATATCAACTCCTCTGAACTTTTTGATTCCACCGACTAATATTAATTATAGTCAATTGTGTCATTTCAGTTTTTAATAAAAGGGGCAAACGTTTTGACCAGCCTATATAAAACTGCACCACCAAACAAAAAAAAACAGATCGCTCTTCGCTCGCAATCGAATTTCCACTTACATTTTTATCTCGATATAATTCCCGTCTCAGATAACTTTATTTATACCTACGTGTCTGAGGCAAAAACAGCCTCATTTGTGGTAAAAAATACGTGATGGAGCTAAATAGTAAATAGTTGTAGAACTAGGTACCTCGGTGGTGTTATTTTAAGTAATATATATTCAATTACAATGCAATGTTACTGCTAAAACGTAATTGAAAATCGAAAAATGTTTATAGGGACAATCTATTATAGATGTTTATATTTTTTCCAAAATCATTGATACATTTTAGAACGTTTTGTTTTTATAATTTCTATAGTATCAGCGTCTATATATAATATGTAAACTAGAAAACTATATAATAGTATTAATTATTATTATCGTGACAATAGTTTTCTAGTGGTTACATAATATTATATTTCCTCAAAATTAGAAAAAATATAGATAGGTTTATTTTATCACATCATGCCCCCCCCTTTACCACTTCTCAAACGACTCCGCTGATTATATCATAACTTTAATTTGGAATTAATTTATAACAAATAAACGTTGTTGAAGTTGAACATTTAACTTGCACTTTTAACTGTATAACATAATATACAGTACATAACATATTATATTATATTATGCGATATATATACATATATTTATTCCAGCAGAATTTAAGTATTATCGCGTTGGTTTTCTTAATCAATATAATATATAAAAGTGTTATCGAAAAAATCCATAATATACTACCTAGCTGAATAATCCAACTTCGCTCGTGTGTTAAATAATCGATTCGTATATACATTGGTTTTTTATTTTAATTAAACTTTTTAAAGCTTAGCCATGTAATATATAATAATTTTTATAAATTATTTAAACGACATACTAAAAAGCCGTAACCTTAAAATACAATACCCCTCCTCCGTCAGACAAAAAAAATGAAAAATCGGGTGGCGTGGTGACACTCAGGGAAGTATTTGGAATAACTCTGTGGAAAATTTTTTTTAAAAAGTTCAATAGTGTCTTCAGAAAACTGGAACATAAAAAAATCCTGTTCTTTTTTATATTTATATAAGAATTATGTTCATATTGGAAATAAAAGTAAGTAGCGGTCTTATAGTACCCAAGTCTTATCGATCATAATCTTTAATTATTATAATTTGTCCCATGTACGTTCTCGTGTTCAAATAATCGACATTTAGTGACCATGGTTGAAGTCTTGTGCGCGTCTTATGTTATAGGTACTGCGTAAAAATTAATTTTGAAATTTATTGTTACGAGCGAACGAAAAAAATCAATTCATTTTATACAAAAATTGTAAATTTTATAGTAAATTGCATTTTAAATAGGTAGGTACTTGGACGATTATTTGAACAAAAAAAGAAACATTTACTATAATAGTAAACTACGTGTACTTATCTATCCTGTTAATTAAAAAAAGAATAAAATGCTATTTAATATGGTACATTGATTATTGATTAATAAAACCCCGAATGGCCGATCTGCACCGGCGGAATAACGCGATACCCATTCGGCGAGTACAATCAACTTGAACACAGAACGGTTTGGTTTTTGTTCAAAATAGGACCAGACTTTCAGCTTTAAGAGTGTAGGTACCATCAACTTTCGAGAGTTGTCTATTTAGTTTAATATTCCCCCCCACGCTTTTGATTTTCGCTCCATTTTAAAAATAATATTATGTAGTTCCGAATACAGACGTGGGCAAAATACATCAATTTTATATGTCGATGTTTAAAAAAAACCTGTATTGTCAGCTGCTGAAATTTAGTATTCCGAAATACATGATGAGTACCTTTACCATCTTACCGTTATCATTATTAAATGTGCTTACGATCAGTGAAGACAATTTTTTTAACGAGTACCGATGTTCAAAAAATTTGCTTATCACTACGGTTTTACAGAGGATACGTGACTGTGTTATTCCTTACAAACTATTTGGCTTTAACCAAGAACAAATTTTTCTAATTAAAAGCTATATTGTTAATATTCAGCGTTCAAAGTATAAAAATTTAGTACACACATCATGACGTTAAATTTAAAGATTTGTATATTTTTTCAGGACATTCATAAAGAATCATATTTATTTTTAAACAATGCGTTATGGTGACGCAGAACTTGCTATCATATACTTTATTTCAAATTGATGGTAAACTCTGTTTTCATTAAAAGTTTTGTATCAATTAACCCTCAGACCAATTTTTTAATGCAAAGCACAAACATCATAAGCTCAAACAGGTGGTGCCTCCCCAGTTCAAAAGCTATTAAATAGTACTAATAGTTATAATCTGCGGTACTTAAAAGCGTTTTGAGGAGAGGAGGGAGCTAGAGCCCCTCCAAAAAATTAAAGCTATTTGCTTCCTATGACTAGCAACCCTGCATAGTTCACTCATCTAGAAAGGAAAGTAGGTAATAAAAGAACACAGTTTTTAATTTGGGTATGCATTTTATTTGTGTTGAATTTTTCGTTTTTTTTTTGTTTTAATGTTTTTATTGCTCAATTCTTTTTTAGCTTTATTTTTTAAACGTGTTTTCACTTTTATTGCACGAATCTTTTCTTTGGTTATTTCTTTTCTCATTTTTTAAAAAACATTGTATTTTTCAGATTCATATTAACTTTTACACATATTTGACACTTTTTAAAGTTATAAATAAACCTACATAAAAATATGTAGTACAATATTTACATAAAAAACACAAGTTGTTTCAAATTTAGAAAAATAGTGAGTTAAAATAATTTAAAACTATCTAGGTATAATAAAACTTATAGCTAGGCACATACGAACTTTTCAAACCTTAGATCTAACACGACGGATAAATATTATTCTAAAATAATACATTTAATTTTAATTTGAAACAGACAATGTTTCTAGATAGAATAATATAAAATGAACAATTTGAAAATTCATTGCAGTCATATGAAGTACACAATATTTTTTTTATTTCCAATTAGTTATTACAGGCTATAAATTATTAATATTAAATCCAATTTTCAATCAAAAATAAAAACTTAAGCTAATACGTTTCCAAAAGCCCATTAAGGCTATGAAATTAATGTATGTATGTACAAAAGAAATCATTTTTTATTTTAAAAAGCCTTTTGTTAGAACTTCTTATATCTTATTTTTTTGATGATTCCCACCGATAAATTGTAGCGATGGATTTATTGTGAACGTCAGTAAGGATAATACATTGCTCTTCTGGAATAACCACCCCTGTAAACAAATGTTTAATATTTAACATTTGACATTGGATGCAAATTTTTAAATTGTATACCTTGGTCTACGCGAGGACCTGTAACCACCATAAAATGATGACTGTGCACCACCACGCGACATTGGGCGACCTCGGAACATAGCTCTACCCCTAGACGTTACTGGACGATTTGTCGTGCTTATTCCAGGTTTATTCGTTCTTTTTGGATTAACCTGTAAAGAAGCCCAAGCATTTAAAAATTATCATCCCTTGTTAAATTTACTTGTTTTTTATTTACTTTAATTTGACGACCTCTGAGTAAAGAATCATTCATCTCCGTGGCTGTGTTAACGGAATCCATGTCAGCAAATTCAATATATGCAAATCCTTTTGGATGGCCATCAAATTTGTTACATAGTATGGTAACCCGATTAATTGAGCCACAGCCATGAAAATGTGTTTCCAATTCTTCTGCTGTTGCGGCGTAGTCTACCTACAATTTTCAAACACATTTTGGTATAAAACATTCAACAATTGTACTATCAAAGATATACTTACATTACCAACATAAACAGATCTAGCATCAGCTTCAGCCTTTTCCTGTTCAGATAAATTATAAGTCGCACCTAAAAGACAATATTAACTTTTAAATATATAAAATAATAACTAAGAGAATATATATATTATTATTTTATCTTTAACTTGTATAGTGTTATAATGTGAAATAGTGGCACTTTTTTCCCTTGAACCACATTTAATATTCTTACACTGAGGTTACACCACCCACCCTAAAAATGTTTTTACTGCCTCCCAAGGAGTGAATTCTTAGGTTGTAAGCGGTTAAATAATGGGTTCATAATTGGTATAGGTATACAGTAAATCATGAAAGCAAAAATTCAAGCAATAAGTAATAACTATTTCTGTAATAACCTACTATTAGAACGTTATCGATGAAAGAACTAATAAATTCAATATTTCTATTCAATTCTTTACCGCACTTTAGCTTAAGGTTCAATTGTCTGTTACTGTACAACTTATATAGAGAACATGTGTACATTAAATCTATATATTAATTATAAACATTTGAAAATTGATCAAATTACATTTTCCAACCATACGAGTATAGAACACCCTCCAATAT
Organism: Neotoxoptera formosana; assembly: GCA_022818045.1. Lineage (NCBI taxonomy): Eukaryota > Metazoa > Arthropoda > Insecta > Hemiptera > Aphididae > Neotoxoptera > Neotoxoptera formosana. Next base: position 41,314,074 of record CM040633.1, on the reverse strand, counting down.
TTTTGTGAATCACGTGATTCAAATATACCTCCTTTGAGCCAAAACTGATGTGAAGTATAAATAATTATCACTTTGCTCTGCAAAATAATACTAAATACCTTAGTTCTTGTTTGATAAATGTAAAAAATAGATGTTATCTATTTTCTTTATATTGTGTCACGTAGATTTAGTAAGTGATAATTTCAACATTAATATTTAGTATCACATGTGGAGATCTACTATATTTATGTTCCTCAAAGTTGTAAAACAAAACTGCCATAGAGACTATTTTATAGAGCTTATGAGGTTAATTATTACCATTATAAATATATTTTAGTTAATTGTATCAGTAAAACATTTTTAACACAACACACAGACTTAAAAAATATTTAAGTAAGAACAATATAATAATGTCATTTAATTGTGCAAAGAATTTATTTAATGATATAAATAAAAGGACTAAATTGTTAATTGATACAATTTCTAATTTAATTAGTATTTTCTAAGTAACCTAACCAGAACATTTTAGATGTGTAGGGTAGATTTAGTAAGTGATTGCTTAGAAATAATAATTTGCAACACATGTGGAGATCTACTTTAATTTATTTTCTCAAAATAGTTATAATAAAATAGCTACTTAACTATTTTAAAGAGCTTTTGAGGTGAACCATTATAACAATTTTTTACATGGGTAATTTTTTTCTTCAAAATAATGTAATACATTTGCAGTTATAGGTCCAGAAAATAATTACTAAAAAGTAAAAACAATTCTGCTCAAAAGCATTTTTACAACCGAAATCAGAAAGTGTACATTGATTCATATAATATCATAGGAACAAGACCATTTATTCATCATGATAGCATATAACACATATAAACATTTTAATCTGACATGGCCAAAATCAGAAAGTGTATATTGATTCATATTACATCATAGGAACAAGACCATTAATTCATCATGTTGGCATTAACAAAATTAATCAATATCCAAAGGTTATACATATATATTTTGTATAAATAAGATCAAATTCAGATTAATAGTAATCATAAATAAATTATCATACGAACGAGACTAGAATTCATCATTAATTGATCATCAATAATTAATGTGATTATATAATATTAAAATGTATAACCTACATTTTTATATACAAATATAAATTGTTGTTATTAAATAAATGAAATAATTTATTTAAATTCATACAATTTTTGGGCATAGAAACTTAAACTTATTGCATATAATCATAACTACATTATGTTTGTTGAGTAAATTTAGTAAGTGTTCAATAAAATGTTTAATTATGTTGACACATGTGGAGATTTGCTACATTTATATTCCTCAAATAATTTGAACAAAATAGCTAATAAACAATTTTAAAGAGCTTTTAAGGTATTTTTATGTGTACGAATAAAATATTTTTGCAATTAAATGGATCAATAACCAATGTATACAAGGACAAAAACCCAAAACACAGTTTAAGAATATTGTCAAGTAGAGAATTAGTGAGTGTTTTGTCAAATTTACAAACACATGTAAAGATCAATTAATTTTATGTTTTTCAAGTGACTTTCCTAGAGATACTATGATTGAACAAAGTTACAATAAGCAAATATACTCTAAAATAGTAAATTATAGGTCATAGTCATGAATTTAATATAAATAGATATACATTTATACCTGTAATTTGTTGTGCAGATTTAGTAAGTGTTAATAAAATGTATTATTAGTAAACACATGTGGAGATCCGCTCAGTTTTGTACCTCAAAATTAAAAAGCAAAACAGCTATAAAGCAATAGTGCAGAGCTTTTTGAGGATAACACTTATATGTATAAAAATAAAAAATGTTCACATTGATATCATATGATTGTTTATAACGCTTAACACTTAATCAACCAGTCAGATTTTACATTTATTATGAGTTTGAATACCTAAAGAAAGTTTAAGAGTTTATGCAAATGTCTTATTATAAGACATCACATCACGAATGTTATTGATCAGCAGACTAATGTATAAATTGTAGACAAATTGTTTGTTGTTATAAAATAACCATGACAACTGCCTACCAGTTCTTAAGAAATTATTAAATTATATAAAATTGTCTATGCGAAGGAAAGTAATAAAAGTAAGACATACTTGTTTTCGAGCAGTTTGGAGAAGACAGCACTGGAGTGTTTGACATTTCATGATCTACTTGTGACTGCAATTTTTTTAATTTTTCAGCTTCTTCTTCCATTTCTCGTACACGGGCTCTGATTACTTCCAAATCCTGAACGTACAAATAAGTTAGAATACACGCGAGATGCGTTATGAACAAATAAAAAAACTTACAGAATCTGCTGACGCCTGAGAGTCGACATTATTCGATTGACCGTTTTCGATTAAATCGAAAGACATGCTATTTTCTATACTGATTTGGGTGTTATGTTCTTCAGATGACAAATCAATACCACCTTCTAACAGTTGGTCGTCTAGGTCTGCCATGGTAGACTAAAAAACAATAAAAATTAAAAATGTTAGGTTATTATGACATTGATCCGGGCATTCGTGTGAAAGGTTCAAAACGGGTATTAGATATTAGTCGAAAAGAAAATACCTAAATAACCTAAAAAAATATCGCGAATAGATAAGCCACTGGCAAAGATGAGTTTTGAGTTATGCGAAAATGAATTCCCCCGCAATACGTACAGCGGCGTGAACACAACAAATGGTATTGATTATGTCGTCATAATGGGTTTTTTTTAGATGCTCGTCGGGAGCGGATTCAAAATTCGTCACAAGACTTCAAAACCCAAAGACCGTCCGACCGATCGGAAGTGTTCGACCGCCAAAATGCCTAACCTAACCGGAAACGAACGACGGGGGGTAACCACTACTACTATAGCCCAACACCCACCACCTAGGGGCGTAACGACGGCGGCAGATCGTGTCTACGGATGTACGGATCGGGACGAAAAATGTGGGACACGACTGTGGAAAACGTTCAACCGTCGTCAGTACAAGGGGGGGGGAATTCGAAAAAGACCTCGTGAGCCCGTATCGCGGCGCCCCCCGGGCGCGGATCGGACCGGCGACGGCCAAAAGCTGCAAATGGCCGCCGTCTCTGGACTCCGGCGGCCGGCGGATCGCCAGCCATCCCGAGAACCGAGTCAGGTCGGTCACCGTACCGGCGGACAGTCGGACGGACGCGAGCTGGTTCGGGTGGGCTGGATACTTACGCGGCGTCCGGTCCGGATGGAAACGGATGAAAATTTCGATTCGGCGGTGCGGTCTCGTCCACGGGCAAATCACTCGTCAGTCGTCGTTACGGGACGCAGCGGACGTCTGGCGTAGTGGCGTCTGCGGTCTGCCGGCAAACAAAACGGGGGGAAAACACACACACACACAGACGAACGAAACGTATCGTCTATAATGTGTATACGGTAAAGAGTGACGGCAAGTAAAACAGTGCGACTGTGACACTATCAACCGCGAGACCGGACGTGAAAAACAGTTGTGTATACCGAAAACCGAAAATATAGTGAAATACTGTGTACAATCGTTATAGACAACAGTTGTAATTACACACACACACACACACACACACAAACACATGGACGCGCGCGCGCGCACGTTATAGCATTTATCACAATTCTATCGGCCAGTGGTTCTCAGCGTTTTTTCATTGGCGGCACCCACCGATATTGTTTAGTAACAATCCCGATTCCCCCCGGGCAGTCTGCACACGGTTCGGTTCGCCGAACGCTACAGTGTAATGGGCATTGTTCGCTGGTGTCATGTCTCCCCCCCCCCCCCCGTAGTTTTTTTTTTGTCATAAATCATACGATATATATATTGTGTATGATAAAGCAATGACGGTATGTTTACCGCTATATTATTCCGAGAATTATTGTCAAACATTTCATATCCCCCGACAACCACCCACCCCCACCGTGATCACCAATTATTCAAAGATGCTAAGCACACCACTGCAGTACTGCATCTGCATGTCTTTAGTCTTGTGTAGTTGTGTGTCGTCACACATTGGTTGAGAACCACTGTCGTAGCCGGTAGAGTAAAAATGTCCACAACTATAACGACAACACAAATTTTAAATTCAACTATTCAAGTATACAACAGTGCAATCATACAGCTGCTGTGTGCCTGTCAGTTGTGGTTTCCAAAATCCAGCACGACCGACAAAATGCTCTTTCCAGTTGGATTGGACATTGGACTGATTATTATTTAGAGACATTCATTAATTCGTTATTTCATTATAATAATAAAGAAAAAAACTATCGTTTGTTGCTTCAACCATTGAACCATGTAAATCATACATAACTTATGTATAATAATATCTGATTGTCTCTATAATTGTATTATAAATTATTTTATTACTTTATCATGTCATATTATAATATGGCCATAGGACGTATTATAATAAGTAATAACCACTTGTTATTAATCGACAATCGTTGAGACGAATTAATTTTTGAGTTCACTATAGATTAGTCCGTAGCTAAAATATATTATAGTACTATAGCTTAGATCGTATACTATAGTATATATAGATATAGTATATAGCATTATAGCCACACTGTTACAGAAGTCACAACAATATGGTCAAGTCATATCACAGATATAAATAATAAGCTATTTTTTTCTAATGTATTTCATTATCTATATATAACTGTGAGGGCAATAATCTTTAATCTTTTTTCTACGTGTGAGAGCAATAATTAATAGTCCCTCGATCTGATCGGGCTACTGCCCACTCAGACGTACAGTTATCCCTAGGGTAGAAGTATTGGACTCTTAAAAGTTGAAACCGTATCCGTAATCTAATAGAACGTTGGTAACGTGTATCCCGTTTTGTTACGGAATTATAAAAACGGAAATAAAACAGTGATCACTACGGACACGGACTAAGATATACATATATCACGGTGATCACGTCGTCTTTGAGCGAGTGCCGTTTACATTTATTCAAATTTTCATATTTTAGCATTCTTTACTCTTGTGTATGTTGTTATCTGTCGTGTTTGTCGTATAACTCGTAAATTGTAAACGATATTGTTATACTTATTTTTAATTTGCTAAACCAATAAACCATTTATAAATTTATAATATTGATGTTATTTATTTGTTTGAAAACGTGAGTTTACTGTTTAGATATGATATCTACTACCAATATGATCGTGATCTATACCCAGCTGTTATGACCATCTATAGCCGTGGTTCGAACCACAAAATAGATCAAACAATGCGAATGCGATAGCTACAGCATTGCTGATATGGGACGGACGGAAGAACGTTTGTCTCGCTATTAGTTCGTTTTCGATTTGGACACACTGGGTGAGTTATCAACCTCGGTTATCAATTTATCATGTTCCTTAATTCCTTTGGAAGCGCAATCTAAAATCCATATTATTAATATCAAGTTTTTTAATTATTGTTTTGGTCATTTGGTATTTTGGTTTGGTGTCTGGGTATATAGTTGGCGATGTATGAATTTCAACGTCTTGTACTCTTATCTAATCCTTTTTTGTTCCCCCAAACCACGAACATAAATCGCTAGACACCATTACAGCAACCGATGAATGCCTTTCAACAAAATTATAATTAAGTATTTTATACTATAGTGTTTTTTTGTTCTGGCTGCCACACGGACTGTCTCGATAATTGTTTTACCAACAGTTTATTCGTCTTAAACGTATTTCTAAAATGCCACATGTACTCACTATCCATCCGTGAAGACTCAAATTAAGTCTTGATTTTAGACTTGAACCAATAGATCTGTAAAGGTATGCACTGTCAAAACTATTCTTTACCGAGTTGACCAACAAGAATTCAATCCTTAATTCTACAGTAACTTTGCAAGTATTTCTTTTTTTTGTTTTTCCATAGGTATTACTAAAATTTAGGTTATTTTGTGATTTGTTTTTCGTCTTTCTGGGTGTAATTTGTTTGGGTCAAGTAATATCTGGAACTGCATCAATTTCCTGGACAAACTTGTTTAAAATAATGGTAATCTGAATAATACCAACCTGGTAGTGGTTATTCAAAAGCATAATTTAAGTAAAAAATTATGGCCAATAATACCTAAGCTTTATTTTATTTCCTCAGTTTACTTTCAGTACATAACATATTCAAATTGAAAAATATGTTTATATTGTATAATTATTAGTAATTACCATAACTACTCATCTAGATTCTACTTCTCTAGTACTTAGATAGATATATATTGGAACACACCCTTATGGTTACTGTTCAGTTGAGATTAGTTGCCGAACCACTACAATTTCAAAATTATACATGTAAAAAAATTTAACTAATTAATCAATAACATTTAGTTTGTTATTTATAGATTTTAATTATATTACTGATAGATTCAAGGACAAATAATTGTCACTTGAAATTTAGTTCTAGGGCATAATGTTTAAAACTTAAATATCAAATGTTTGGCCCATGAATTGTTGACCATTTGGTTCTTAAATATCTTGTATATATTAAATATTATTTTAATAATTAATTTTTCTTTTTCAAGCAAAAATGTTAGCATCTTGTTCAATATGTGGTGATTGTTTCACTGGAATTCATCCTGAATCAGTCCATACAACACCTTGTGGTCATGTTTTCCATCATGAATGCCTCTTGACGTGGATTAAAAGGTATACATTATTCTATAAGAAGTATATTATAATTGTGTATTTAGGAATATTCTAGATACTAGCCTACTACTTTTGTTTGATAGGTAATTCTTTTTCTGTCTAACGTGTCACATGTATAGGCGTTTGTAGAAGAGGAGTCCAAGTTAGGGCGTTTGCCCCCCCCCCTCCGATTTTCAGAAAATTGAAATAGAGTTAACTATGATAAATTACTATACATAACAATTTTTTAAGCATGCTCATACCATAATTATGCTTAAATTTTGTATGTATTAAAATTCTGATTTTTGGAATTTCTTTGTGAACTTAGAGACAATATTTTGAATATTTAGATTTTTCACAACATTTAAGGAATATCCTGCCTGCGCCGATAGCAACTTTGGTTTTCAAATAACCTACATTCAAACCTACATGTTTTAATACAAATTGTGAATTTAATGATTTTTCTGAAAATGCAAATATTATTTAATCAACATTTGAAAGAAACATTTCTGAGTTATTCTATTTTAAATACTTAGGATATTAATCTATTTTAAAAGGATATTAATTACTTTTGTTTTTATAATTTTTGGGTGCAATATTAAACCATAAGCATTTTGTAATATTAAAAAAAGTCTGAGTATATTTGACTAAGTAGTTATTATTAAAAAATATTTTATATTGCATACTTATAAATTACCAAGCTTATATCCACTTACAAAGTATTCAACTATCTATTATCTTTAGTAATAGAGAAGAATAACTCAGAAACTTTCCATTCACATTTGATACAGTATGTCAACATTTGAATACATACATAATTTAAAAACAGTGATAGCATGCTTAAAAAAACACACTGTATAACAGATTAAAAGTGTTAACGAAAAAAAAAAGTTGACCATAATAAAAAAACTTGTTAAACCAAGTTAACTAAATACATTATATTTATGAATTAATATTATGTATGAATAAACTTGCTCCCCTCACAAGTAAAATGTCTGCAGGTGCCTATGGCCATATGATATTGATTTACAGCATGTAATAACTAATAACTATAATAATTATAGTTATTATATTATTATATTATAATAGTACGTAAAATAATGATTTCCAGTTGTAGTTATTCCTCCTTAAAATTGTATCTATAATTTTACATTTTTGTTTAACTATTGCTTTACTTCTATCATTTTAAGATCACAAACATGTCCACACTGTCGATCCAAAGTAACCGATAAGCAAATTATCAAATTGTATTTTCACAACAATTCAAATTTAAGTATAAAAGAAGACATATCTTCATTGACACATCAAGTGCAATCACTTACATATGAAAATACCCTGAAAAATGAAGAAATAAAAAATTTGTCAATTTTAGCCAAAAAAGAAAAAGAACAACTGATTTCATTAAAGTAAAGGAAAAAAAATAATTTTTACTTTTGTAAAAAAAAATATTTATTCATTGTATAATATATTCACAGGAAACATGTTAAAGATGTGGAAGACAAAATACGAGGCCACCAAACATTTGTATCTAGTTTACAAGAAAATATTCGTTTTCTTAAATCTGAATGTAAAAAATCTACTTGCTACAAACTTGAAGCTGAAGAGTTAAAAAAAGATTTGGAAAAATACCAATCGTAAGTCAACCTTTTCTTTTAACATATATATGTTTTTGGGCTAAATACAACTTTTTTTTTCTAACTAATCGATTTCGGGTAACACTTTGTATATAAATGGTTGCCATTCTTCTTTTTCTTCTTTTTCTAAGGCATTTCAGATACCAATAAAGTCCATCTCCCCAAAGCAACAACATCCCTCCAATTCTCCCTGTTCATTGACCTTTCTACCATGTTCTCTATACCAATCATTCTAAGGTCTTCCATGATTCGGTCCACCCACCGTTGTCTGGGTCGTCCTCTAGGCCGTTTTGTGTTAGGCTTCCATTTTGTTATCTTCCCCAAGACTCCTTCAGATCTCCAAACACAACCAGCCCATCTAATTCTATTACTCTTCATGACTATGATATTGGCTTCTCCATATAATCTTTTCAATTCTTCATTTGTTCTAATTTCAAATTCACCTTTTTCATTCTTTTTTGGTCCAAAAATGTTCCAAAGTATTTTCCTTTCAAAGACACCCAGTTTGTTCTCATCTGTTTTGGTGGTTTCCTAGGCCACACATGCATATAATGCAATGGGTCTACTTAAAACTTTGTACAATGGGATCTTTGATCTTCTTGAAAGTAATTTTGATTTGAACAGTGTTGATAGACTAAAATATCACTGGTTTGCTGTTATCAGTCTTTCTTTTATTTCTTCGTGGTTATTCACATTTTTATTCACTCACGCTCCAAGGTATTTGAAATGTTCTACCCTTTTAAATGAAAAACCTTCTATTTCTAATCTTCTTATCATGTACTGTTTTCTGGATAGTGTAAGGTACTTTGTTTTTTCTCCATTTATGTTAAAGCTGATTTCTTTCCCTGTCCTGGTCAGTTCTTTTGTGTATTGTCTTAGGCTATCCTCATTTTTTGTAGTTATTACTAGGTCATCGGCATACGCTATAATTGCAAGTTGTTGGTTATTTCTAATTTTAGATTCTGAGCGGAGCAATGGATGTATTGATTCTACAATGATGTGTTGTTTTTTTTTGTGTGTCATTATTTTTTTTTATTATTGCCGATAAATAATTTTTTAGTTGGTCAAAAAACTTGAAAATGTACTACAATGTTCTTTATATCTTGCTGTACGTGAAAATAAAAAAAAAGGTTGAGCGTATGTCTCTAATAGTTTTTTAGAGGCATCTAAACTTAAAATTTCGACAAAATACATAAAAATCACAATATTATGCATTTTTTTAAATTATGAGTTAATTTTCTATTTAAATCTTAGATTTGAAAATTCAACACAAGATTCTCTATAAGTTTTTCTAACTTTCTAAAAAAGAAAAAGTCTATAGGAAACTCAAACAAATTTTTTATGAGCGTTTGAAATTAAACATCGGATATTCACCCGTTTTCTCCAAGAACAATTATCTTATTTTAATGTAATTCAAAAAAAAAAAATTACCTTAAGCATTTGAAAATTTCACCAAATGTTCAAATTACCAATCCCTATATACCAAAAAAATTAAAAAAATTAAATTATAGGCCTAAGAAATTTTTAGTTTTTTTAAATTTTTTTTCTTTAAATATCGATAAAAACAATTTTGTTGGGTCAAATTTCCTGAAAATTTAATTCAAGATTCTTCATAAGTTGTTTAAATAATAGATCAAAAATAATAAAAATACATTAAGCCAATTTTTTTTTATAAGCATTTAAACCTCAAATTTCGACTGAAATTCATCACCGAACATTTGCAAATAATTTTGTAGTTACACATTTCTAAAATGTTCAGTTTTTATAACTAAGGATTGAACATTTAAAACAAGGTTTTACGTAAGTAGTTAATAGTGTAACCAAAAAATCAAAGATATATTATAATTATAATTTTTTATAGACATTTTAAGTCAAAATTTGGTTATCAGAATATAGAACATTTGCAATTTATTTTGTAGCTAAAAATTCATGCAAAATTTTCTATTTATATTTAAGGTTTGAAAATTCAACACTAGATTCTAAATAAGTTTTTCTTGCGACAACCGTAAAAAAAATTCAATAGGAAAACACTTAAAAAATTAATAAACGTTTAAAGTTAAAATTCTTACAAAATCAAGAAAATATACAAACTAATTTGTTTTGAAAAATGTCTAACATTTTGAGAATTTATATCTAACATTTAAAAATTGAATACAAGGTTCCTCATAAGCTATTATCTAAGTGGTAATTAAAACAAAAGTGAAGCGTATGTCTAATAGTTTTTTATAAGCATCTAAAGTTGAAATTTCCTTTTGTTAGTGTCTATGTATACGATAAATTGTCAATTTTATCAATGGAGTTTTATCAACAAAAAAATATAATTCATGTAATTTAATTACAGAATAAACAGTATATTATATGGAACACCTGCAGATTCTCAAGAAGCTGTGTGTTTGTTAAAACAAAAGACTGATATTCAAACTCTATGTTTACTTATAACATCTTTTAAAAGGTATGATATATTATTTTAAAATTGTATATTATTTAATAATTCAACAATTGTTTTGTAGAGAAATTCAAACTTTAAAAGATAGCAATAGAGATTTGGAAACTAAGTTTACACAACGGGTCACTAAATACATGGAACTTAAAAGACATTTGTGCAATATAAATTCAAAAGAATCTATGAATACCCGAGTTATGGAGTATGTAATCTGTTTAAGTATTTCAATATTATATCAAATTGTTAGTTTTAAATTAAAAAACATTAATTTAAAAGTAACTAAAAATGTGATATGATTTCTTCTTAGAATTAGGCAATTTCACATTAAGTGTATATTAATTTATTTTTCAGAAAATTGAAATCAGAAGTTACTGATCTTGAAGCAGAAATTGTAAGACTACAAAAGAAATGTGAAAATTTAGAATCTCTGGTACAAGCAAATGATAATACCCCAAGAAGAACTGAATTACGTAAAAGAATAATACACGAAAGTCCAGCTCCTGAGTTGACCATTGCTCCAAGTATAGAAAAAGTACATCAAATGATATCTATTATTTATTTAAATGAACTTAATACTTAAGTATATTAAAATATAAAATGTGGTACTTGTCTAATTGACTCCTGACAATCAAGTATTCCCCTTACAGATTTAGTTGATGCCCACCATTTACCTATTTTGTGTTTTCGATATTCTGATCATTTGTTATAAAATGTTTATACGGATAAACAGATAAAAAAGTTATGTGAAATTCACTTATTAGATATTTTAAGAATAATGTTTGGTAAATTTTGTATAGTAAAATGAATGATATAAGGTAGGTATAACAGTGGGTATTGTGTATAATATTATGGAGTACTCTAGTTATTCAGTCGTTGTCATCACTGTAATATATATATTCTATACTGAAAATACCATTCCTAGTACTAAAGCAAAAAATGTGTATTTCTGACAAATTTTTAGTGACGTGAACGATGATTCGGCAATAATTTTTTTGCAAAACGCAAATATTATTCATAAAACTAGTTCTTGTAACAATGGATACAAAATGATTTTAGGTGTACAAAGGGGTTGGTGGCGTTGTCGTTTAAGATCATGTCGAGCAGAAAAAGGTTTTAAGACCAATAATTGGATACAAAGTGCTAAATTAAAGTTACCAACTAGTTCACTTTATTTATGGTTGGGCTCATGCACTTATCAGTGGTCTTATGTATATATTGAATGAGAAAATCTACTCTAGTAGATTGGAATAACTTTATTAGAGAAGTATGAGTATGGAAACTTTCTCAAGGAGATTCAAAAATAGGAAGTGCTGGTTGCATTATAGAGATTGATGATAGTTTATTAGTAGTGGGGGTCAACTAGACTAGTACCTAAAATTATTAGTGCCATTAAATTTTTATATGAGAAGATAAGTGGTATTAGTAAGATTAATAACATTGATATTATGTTGATTGAATATTAAATAACCACAATTTCTAATCATGAATTATTAAATATTCAAATATTATTTTCATGTTTCAAGCTCTGAAACATACAACTTAATATTATTTGTTAACACATTTAATGTCAGTAAAATGCCATTGCTCATTGTATATGTAAAATCAAAGATGCTATTATGAATCATTACTGTTTTATTGAAAATAAAAATGTTAAATACAACTGACCCGATTGAAATACAATAGAAATTTGCATCTAAATGTATTTGTAGCCCATCGGAACAGAAAAGATATAATGTGTGAACACATTTTACAACGGGCATTAAATTTAAATCTTGCAATGATATGCTTGTATTTGATATGCAGTTAATTTGTTTGATTTCTATTTCAAAACAAATACAGATAATAATTAAATAACAAAACAAGTTAATTGTCAATTCTTTAATTTAATAACTATTTTTTAGGGTTTAAAAACAGTTGTATACTCTCCAGAAAATTCAGTTTCCTTTATGATACAACCAAAAGGACAACTAAAACCACATAGCTTAAACAACAAAACAGAACAATCATCATCACAATGTGTAAATATATAATATATATTAATAATGAAATACTGCACATGTTATATTTAACACGTTTTTAATGTACTTTCTGGTTATTAATTATTATATTCTTGTTAAGGTCAACACATTTATGCCTAAAAGTCCTCGACGCCCAATTGGATTTATGAGACCACCTTTAACTATTAAATCAGTAAGTGCAAATTATGTATCAAAATCTATGGCTATTTCAAGTAGCTCAGATGAAGAAATGTATGATGGTCTTGGTGGTCGTTCGAAACCAGATGTGTACCCTAGTCGACAGAAACCAATAACTAAAAAGCGAAAATTAGTTTCTAATTTCAAAAAAAAACCACCACCATCAAATGGTAATACAACTTTGGATAGTTTTTTATCTACTGAAATTCTTTAATTATGTACCTCTTACTAAAAAAAAAAAAAAAATATTTATTTAAGTGTAATTTTTTATAGTATTTATTTGACAATATTAAATTATATTTAAATAACAATATTAGAATTCGTTTAAGAACATTAATAATATTTTATTTTTTTCATTGATGTATCTTATTTAAAATTAATGAATTACAGTTTGTCGATAAAGCATAATTGAATTTAAATATATATACATAAACTGCTCATGACCAATACAAACATTATTGTTGACTTAATAATATTACATTTTGAACACACTTTGGTGTTTGGCTCCTATAAGAACAAAATCAAATGTTAAAAGAATTGCAAAAATATTTGTATCATGAATAAACATTTAAATAATATATTGAGATTTAATTAACAGATAATTTACCTCCGGATGACTATTATAACATCCTCCCAGTTTACGTCTATAAAAAGAGTTGAGATTCAGTTTGTTGCAACTATGATCTGTGATTATTCCCGATGTGTTTTTATACTCCACTTTAACTGGATTAACACTCAAATGACTTTGACTGCTTTCTGCATTTTTTACAACAACGAGAAGTAAGTTTGAATGGGCTATACGTTTTACAAAAAAGGGCCTAAAACAATGTTCAACATTAAAGTACTATGTATTAGGAATTTTAATCCCCCATCCCATTATTTGCTCCTATGTTTAACTCAAATGGTCATAGTACATGATCTGGTGTTATTTTACATTTATACCATTGCAGTTTTGTAAACCTAACCTTATAGTTGATCCAGCTGGCGGTGGAGCATCAAATCCTTCAGCACTTAGGTGTTCATGTTGCAGCATAAACAAATCGGCTTTCTTATCGCATGCTTTATTGATAATTTTATATTTTTCTGGATTTTTATTGGGCACCACATCATCTCCATACCCTAATAAATAATAAATATAGAGTTAAAACGTTTTACATTATCTGCAAGTCTAAGATTACCTTCATTAATTGACCAAACATGGACTAAGTCGCCTTCGACTAATAACCACAGTAAATTCATCAAGAACATTTTTAGACTCGCATACACTAAATAAAATGGCTATAAAAATAATATTAAATATCAGTCTATTTTTAAATATGTATAAATTATAAGTATTAAATTCAATTTGATGCTCATAGTTTATCAAAGAAACAATTTGTAACTGGACAAGCACTATGATGACATTGCATCTTTTCTAGGCTTTGAACTGTATTCCTAATATATTTTGATTACATTAGTTATTTTAAACATTGTATATATTGCAGCCAAGTATCAAAAGTGACCAAGTACACTAAATATTTATTTTGGTAAAAGTCTTAATATTATAACCAGGCTTGTCAAGGAATACATGAATAGATTTTACTTCTCTTTGCACGATGGTATTGTTAATATACCTACTATAGTTTATTCACCGTAAGTTAACCCACTGAAATGTTCAGACCCTCCTGGTCAGAGACCGGTGGTCTGTAATTGGTTGGTGGTATTCGTTGTAGTAAGCAGCCACTGCCGTGATGATCCCCACTGGGGCTTTGAGGAGGCGGTGACACGTGTGGACGCAACTGGTTTTTGTTGAACGAGTGGGTCAACTTCCAGTGAACAGACTATACAACTGATTTTAATTAGTATATGAAATTGAATTTAAATTACTGTTAACAAGTAGGACGATGCACTTGAGGCTGGTATTCTTTCTTTGCACAAAGCTTGATAATCAAACATAGGTATACGCCTAAATATTTTTTTTGATATCATTGTTTCCATAATAACTCCAGTACTTTTTAATTCGGTTTGTGCAAAAAATCTGCCAGTATCTGCTGGAATTTCTGATAGCACAACATATCCATTTTCATCAATTATATAACAATCAACGTGGTCAGATGTGCATGGTAGACAACTTGGACACTAAAAACCACTAAAAGTTAATAACAATAATTCAATAGAAGATAAATAAAAATAAATTGCTAACATTTTCATTGGTTTGTGTTATTTCCATAAAGCGATCATAAAATTTCTTGTGTAACATTTCATATCCAACTACTGATCCTGGTGCTTCATTATGTTCGTCTTCAACAAATATAGCATGACTGGCAGTGATTTTTAGCTTATCATTGTCACCTTTTCATAACACACAAATGCAGAAGTTGAAATATAAATTTTATTAAAATATCCATGCAAAACTGAATACCAGAATTAAAAGGCACTGAAAAAACAAATGCTTGTGGGTTAAGATTGCGATATAGCACTGGACGTTTGTACCAAACTTCCTCAACCGAACGATTATGAACATCTCCAAACTGTCTAAATTTAAATACATACAATTATTGATTTTTTTTAACAAATATTAGTAAAAATAATAATGTTTATTTTGTATGTAGTACATACAATTCACCTTCAACCAGATCAAGCATATGTTGCCATCTACTCAACCCTCCTTGGGTTGCCAAAAATCTGACACTAACATTATATTGCTCTACATAACGTTTCCTGAGGATTAAAACCAATCATTTAGGACTAGTAGACTATTAATTCAGAATACAAAAACAATGCATATTTTTAAAACTCACTCAAATTCTGAAGTAGGATTCCAAGTTGAATTGTATAATGCATGTGTTATTTTTGCATCAAAAAATAATAGTTGCATTAATTCTTTATCGCCTAAAATAGTGAAATTTGAACCAAAATTAGCAAAATAAATTATTTCCTGAGATAATTTTAGATTAACTTACAGTAGAACTCATCTATGTCTATTGGTTTTCTGTCACATTCTCCTATTTACAATCCAATAAAATTAAATCAATCAGAAGTATTTTATTTTAAATATAACTGTCCTTACGTCTATCGAAATCGTCCATTGAAATATTTTCAAAATTTGAAGCCGGATATTGTTCTCTCCATTCCCAGTCTGGAGAAAATATTTTTTCCATAAAATGAAGCAATTTTTCTTCAGGATTTTCAAATTTTCTCTCCGATGAATGAAAATAATCACAGTACACCCTGAAAATGTTTGTACAGTGGACATTTATAAATTATGTTTATATAAAATTGAAACCATTTGAAACATAAAATATCAAAATCATATACCAGTTTGGATGAATTTTCCATTTATCTTGAAAATATTTATCAAAAAGTTCATCTAAAACATATAATATTTATTAATTACTTTCTAGCTATAATAAAATATAATAATACATAATTATTAGAATACATTTTTCAAACATTCATATAACATTATATTTACTTTTTTCTATTGATTTATTTATTTCATCACCAGCTTTAATCCAATTATTACCATAAGAGGCAGGTAATACTAATCCAAGTGTAAAAGGGCCTTCTATTTTTGGGTCTAATGCAGTATAATGATAATTACGAACTTCAGACCCAACTCTTCTCTAAATAAATAAGTCCTCTAATTTATTCTTACCATCTAAAATCTATATTTATAGTTAACTATTAATCATTATTACTATACCATATTGTCATAGTGAAACTTAATGCTTAAATTTTCCATAGATCCACGTTTGTGATTAACAATTGCTTCCCGTAACTACTTAAATTACAACATTAAAATATTACATGTTTTCAAATGATAAATAATTTCACTTCATACTTGAACTATATCATGATGTGGCTGTCTTGGTTCTTCATCATTATCATCCAACATTTCCAATTCGGTTAGATCAATACTATTGTGATTATCTTTTAGAATACCGTCTTCCTTTAAATCATATTTTGTTAAAGTATTAAATTTGAGCTAAGAAAAAAATACCTATACTGAATATTTTTACTTACGACAGGTCTCAACTTTGGATGAAAAAGCACATATCCATTATTTGTAACAACAAAAGCATAGCCATTCACACCGATCTTAAGTCAAAAAAAATTAAGTATATTTATTATCAATTTATAATTACTTTAACTGTAATTATGAATAAATAACTAATTACTTAAGAGTATGACACACAGTCAAAATGCTCTTATTTTTATGAAGAAAGTTTATTTTTATTTGTATATCTATATTCTATAGCATTTTTGGTTCTATCCCTCGCAAATTGTTTTTCTATATTATAATTTTATGTTTAAGCAACTACCAAGTACTAACAATAGTAATAATGTTCACTTAAAAGTTACTTTAAATAAGAACCCCTTAAGAAGGCGTTCTATTAATCATTTTTATAAATAGAATTTAAGCTATTATGCTTACTTTGTAAGGAAGTGTAAGTTTTTCAAATTCAGCAATTGGTACATCAGTTCCAGCTACACCTAGCAAATCTCCTTTTACTCTAGTCTAAAATAAAATGTAAACATTTATTTAAAAATATAAAACGAGTTCATCATAAGCAGTAAGTAGCACTATTTAGTAAGTAGTATGATAGTTGAAAATTAAAATTTAATTATTACCATACAGCCTAGAACTTTATAATAAAGATAAATAAATGAAACCAACCTTATTATTTTCATCCCTTTTTTTATTAAATATTGGTATAGAAATTGCAGTCATTGGCCTGTATTCTTGATAATTTCCACCCTCATCTAAACTCTATACAACAATGTTATAATATTTTAGTATTCAATAAAATAAAAATATAAGCCAACATTGATATACTAAAATAAAGTAGTAAAAACTTTGGGTTTCACACTAGGTACAATTGCTAAAGGTGTATTCATATACATTATAAATATTAAAATATATAATATACCGACTATAGTATATAGTTTTATTATTAGTCAATGTTGTTTTGTTTATTTCAGAGGATTGGAACTAACGAGTCTAATATTTTGGATTTTGGGTAGGATAGACACTGGTACACACGAGTTACCTCAGAGTTCAATATCAAATACTTAGAATCCATTTTATGTTGGTTAGGGAATTGTTTTTGTTCATTCAAATTAGCAGCGAGATCACTCATCTGCTTATCAAAATCCATTGAATTTTTTAATGCACTTGTTACATATGGATCCTAACAAAATGCTCTTAACATTAATTATGGCTATGAACTAGAACTTAAGTAATACAGCTAATAACTTATGTTACATATACAAATATTTTCACTTACAGAAATGTCCATAAATGTATGAGACCATGTAACAGGATGTTTTTCAGCTTGTAATACTAAAGGTCTTGCTAAAATAGCGATGTATTTCAACACGCTTTCAAGTACTTCATCTTTTGAATGTACGTGTGCAAAGCTACCTGCAAACATAAAATAATAAATATTGTTTATATCATTACACACATTTTGTATGAACGCTACTCTATGATAAGTGTAATTAAGATTAAGTTAATAATAATATAATGTTAACACAAACCTCTGTTTTCACAAGCAAGTCTCTCAAGTTCAGGAGCTGTAGTAGTATCACGACCCATCATGTAAGTGAATATTCGGACTGGTATATTTGTAAATTTATTATCATCAATGCGATTATACTTTTGTACAACATCGAAAAGTTCTTCATTTGGATCGTCGTCCGTGAGCAACATAATCATTTGATTACATGTTTCTTCAGAACACCTGTTGTTGTTTCTGTTCTAAAATAAAAGAATACTTACTAAAACTGTACATACCAGGTAGGAAGTCATACAGTAAAACCCCAATGCATTCCTTTTAAAAAACAATATCATCTTAGACATAATATTGTTTTATGTTCTATTTCTAGAACTTGGAAAAAGTTGCATAGTTTTATTTTAAGCACAATCTCATAAGAAATAAATAAATTCCAGTGTCCCTTGTATTGCTTTTTAAGTATTTATTTGGGTTTTACTGTAGTTTAAAATACTACCTACATTAGATAAAAGTTGAAAGGCTTCAATAAACGCCTTGCTGTAGTTTGCTGTAGAAGATGGTAATAATCTTGGATCTTCAATAATAGCTTTATGAAATGTGTAAAGATTTTCAGGAGTAGCCTACAATATTAAAACTATTAAACATACTAGTACAAATGGACATTGAATAAATAATAACTTTGATTATCATTACCTGAACTAATAATTCTTTAAAACAAGTTACTAAGTAAGTAAAACCAGTATTAAAAAAAATAATATTAATCGAATCATCATTATTGAATGTTTTCAATAGAGATTTAATTACAAGTTGAGAAATTGATTGATGCATGCCATTCATGGAACCAGAAATATCTAATAAAATCACTACATCCTTTGAACAAGTTGCCGCTTGTATGTACCACGGTCGCAGACGGGTGTCAAATACACTAGGTTTAGCTGACCATCTTATAGCTAAAAATAATAAAATATTTAACATTAATGTTTCAATGCAGAATCTATGATGATATATATATATATATATATATATATATATATATATATATATTCTATATCTATTGATCATATGGAAAAAATACTCCCAATATTTATTTTAAAGTATTATAAAATAAATGCACATACTTTTGTATCAGTATATAATAATTAGAGCTTAAGCATAATGTTACCAGGATAGTGACGCATAAATCCAGCTGTACTACCAAAATATTGCCAAGAAAGTGATGGATCACTGCGATAATTTTGTAAAAACACTTCATCCATTTTTTCAGACCACTGTAAAGGTATTTGGACATGATCAACTGAAAATATTATTTATTTAGATAACAAACATAAAAAAAAAAAAAATAGTACACGTACGTTTTTCAAATAATATTGTTGGTAAATAAACTGCGCTGTAATCAGTATTAACAGATAATCCATAAAAATGATCATTTTTTGTCAGGTTCATCGTTTTGAATTCTAATTGAATAATAGTATTTCCTAGATCCAAAGATATATTTGGCGTAGTTCGGTCTGTATCATTACAATCGTCAATACCTTCAACTGGTGAATACTTTGCATTAAAATAAGTATAGTTTGAAATTCCATTTTCTCCATAGAATTTCCATTCAAATTCTTCAGATAAACGTTCTGCTGCATCCATAAGACACTTAAAAATTATTTTATTTTTAAATATAATATCATTTAATAAGAACATAAAATTTAATTTATTTACAGATACAGCTGTCATTTTTAATCTTATCATACGATTCATTGCTGTTGATATGTTTTGTAGGAGTTGACTGGCATTTGTTCTAAACACATGTGTTTCGTTCAATTTTTTGTAACGCTAAACACAATTTAGACTATAATTTAAATATGTTATATGCATGTTATAAAGAACACAATTAATACTATCATCTAGTATATACCAATCTAATCTCATCAGATTTAGTTATATTTTGTCCCAGATACCATAATTCTTTGCCAAATGTCTCAGCCCAATTTTCCACCCTAAATTAAATTTTAAAAAGCATAAACTTTATATATTTGCATAAAGCAGGAAATAAAATAGTTGTAAGTATTACTTACAAAAGTTCTTCCAGACTACTCTTTTTGTCATCTTGGACGTCTATAGCATATATTACAAATAAAACTGCAACAAGGAATGTACATATATTTATACAAATATTCATACTTAGAATTTTTACTTTCTTCACTAACCAATGCAACTACACACATAAACAGTTTTAGTTTCAGCAGATTTTATAACCTTTAGGGATACACTCTTTAGCATATCTGTAGTCTAAATATAGATACATGTATTCCCACTCTTGGATGGTAGCCAATTAACTTCAGAATTAACTCCACTTTTATTAATTTAGATATTAAAGACAAAATTAGACGTCTAGAAATTTTAATTATACTGTAACCAAGTAAAGTGCCTTCACCTGAAAAAAAAACCATAAAAATTGTCTAATGAATTATTATAATTATTTGTTTTTAATGTTTACTTTATAATTTCTAACATAACATATACACATATAATGTAAGGCAGTAGTTTTTATATTCATTGATAATCTACAACATTTTTTTTAAGAACATTAAGACTAATTTAAAAGGACAACCACAATATTTTAATATTAGTATTTCAATAAAATAAATTGGTATACAACATTACAAAGATAAAAATAGTACATTAAATCAATTTATTGATGGGTGTTCAACTTTGTCAATCAATCCAAAAGTAACTGCTTCATCCGCACTCATGAAATGATCCGATTCCATACTAGCATCTAAAAATAGAATAAATACATTTTAATTATGTTATTATAAATTCATATTTATTACTTAAATTTAAACATTTTAAATTAACTTTAAATTGTAAAGGCTTGTTTTTTAGTTTTATCTCCTTGTACTCACTTTAGTACAAGACACACTATGTTATAACTTTTATAACTTACAATTTGTACAGCAACTAATTCATAATTATTATCAAATTTAAAAATATTTAAGAGCTGTATCATTTACTTTGGTGATTATTGTTTCACTATTTTAATTGAAGTGTTTATAAAATAAAACTAATTCATCTACACCTCTACTATTAAAAAACTGTTAGAAAAAAATACAGAGCCTACCTATTAAAACCTTCAAAAATCTATATAACAAAAAATAATGGCAAAAAGATAAAAATCATTAATAATTAATAATAACTAAAAATAAATTCTCTAATTATAACTATAAAATGATAATAAAGTTAATCTATAACTTTCCAAAATATGGACATTATAGTCTATAGACAGCTATGATTCCAATTCTTTTCAATTGCGTAATACAATTTTAAAATTATATAATACCTCAAAAGTTTAATTTACTTCAAATTATCAGTCAATAGGTGAATCATATTATAACTTCCTCAATGCAATAAATAAAATAAGTGGGTAAGTAGAAACACTATTGTACAATATGTATAAAATGTACCTCATTAGGTAATGGATGTGTTAAATTTGAATTTAATGACAAATCATTAGAAAAAAAAACATTCGGAGCGGGGTCAGCTTTAATACAAAATATATTTTATTGTACACTAGCAGCTGTATTACCCAAGGATAAATAAAACCGAGATGGGCAATCCACATACAGTATATAGATGGTAAAAAAGTTACTTTTTTTTCTTACATATGAGTGTGTGACTAGTCACGTTTATGATTTTAAATATATTAATAGCGAATAAACCACCCTAAAATGACTGGTTTAATCTACTATTTTAAGTCCAAGATTTCCTTGAATCATCAAAATAGGTCGAGTGTTTTTTGATACTATAAGCCTCAGCCATATACTTTGCCTTTTATATTTAATAGCTGTTATCACATAGTTTCTATTCAAAAACTCTTATGACCTGTCCGGGGTCCCCCCAAATAATATGTGCTCAAAATGTTGGAGCAGTTGGTCAAAAACTGTAGATTTGCATAAGCATCATTTAGATATAACCAGACTAATAATATCTGTCTTAGTCAACTATCTATTTATCGTTTCCGTTTTGCTTCAACTAAGATATCCTCAATCGTTTTTTTGGAAAAATCAGTAGAGTATATTTTAGTACACAAACCTCATAAAAAACTAACTAAATTAGAATTATAAAATAATTAAAATTAACAGGTAATTATAGAAAAAAAA
Source organism: Neotoxoptera formosana (assembly GCA_022818045.1). Classification (NCBI taxonomy): domain Eukaryota; kingdom Metazoa; phylum Arthropoda; class Insecta; order Hemiptera; family Aphididae; genus Neotoxoptera; species Neotoxoptera formosana. Next base: position 41,291,546 of record CM040633.1, on the reverse strand, counting down.
CATTGACTTGTTTTACTTAATTTGTAATTTAAAATATTTTTGTAACAATGGAATACTTACCAATTTTATCTGCGGGCATTCCTGTGTGTTTAACATAAATGTCAATTAATGACGATTTAAGCCTTAGAATTTCATCAGTTACAATTTTCATATCTGATGCTTTTCCCTGCAATAGATTTAATAAACGGATTTTTAATTTTTCACTCATTAAAATAATTTAAAGTTTGCAAACATAGTTAGGTAATCACATAGAAATATGATTTGTCACACATATAGTTTACATATCATTTGTATAGTGTTATAGTATGGTCAATTTTTATTTTTTTATTTCTTTTCACTACATTACATTTAAAATTATACAATGTACTAAGTTAAAAGTTGAAAGTTTTCGGTTTAGAGTTAAGCTGTATTTATAGTATAATATAAATGTTTGAAATTAATTTATTGTATTAGGTATGATAATATAGTTAATGATTTTGGTTAAAAGTTGGTTTTTAGTTAATAATTAACTATAACTGGATAAAAGATTAACTAAAAATATACAACTCCATTGTTTAAATACTCATTCTACTTAATATGTGTGGATAGAATATTTGAGTAGATGGGACAATTCAAATGAGTTATTAAATAATATTTACATAATTTGTATTTATATCACAGATTCACAGGTAATAAAACCATTGTTTGAAATTAAGCTCGCATGGAGTCATAGACGGAAATTTAGTGAAATTACTGGGGGGGGCTGAGAATTATATTTCTCATTGCACCCTATATAGGCACTAATGTACTAGTCGCTCACAATTATTTATTTCAACAAGACAATTTACAAAGTTTGACATACCAAACAATTTAACCATAATACAGTACAAAAACAATAATGTGCCTTACTTCGAACATTTATTTCTAAACAGAAACAACCAATGCGGGGGTTATTACTTAATAGTTATTACATTAATTGCGTTAGTACAATCTTTCTAAGTTATGACAATTGACAATAAGTTTGTAAAATCTTACGAATTTAATTTAATTTTTATCATAAAATATTTTTTTATAATTTATTTTGTAATCCAGATTTTAAAAATGCATTTTTCAATTATACTAATTATTGTATATTTAGTCACATTAAAATTGTGATGGCCAGGGGAGGCTAAGACCTGTACTTTAAACTTCTGGGGGGACTTAGTCCCCTCTAGCCACCCCCACCCTATTTCCGCCTATGCATGGAGTACACAAACATTATTTCAGATATAAATTAATTGAAACCTAATGGCCAACATATAACTATTAAACATAATTATATTTCTATTTGTGACTTAGCTTTCTGTGCAGTTTAATACTAGTTTTACAGTACCTAAATCATATTCAATCTGTTGTAAGTTAGGAATACATACAACTCACGAAACCTAGCAAATGTATTATCATCTATAACTAAATCATGTCTACTAGAACTTATTTAATATTAATATTTTTTAATTGGTGTAATGTAATGTTTTACTAATATTTCTGTAACAAATAAAAGATGTACTAAATGTACACAAAAATATTTTGTTGATACATAAATAATAAATTATATTTATACACAATTTAGTAACAAGTACCTGCATGCCGCCAGATGGCTGATGAATCATGATCCTTGAATGAGGCAACGCATGCCTTTTACCGTTTGCTCCAGCGGCTAATAAAATACTTCCCATACTACAAGCTTGTCCTATGCACCAAGTTGATACTTCTGGCTTAATATACATCATAGTGTCATAAATGCCTAAACCAGCTGTAACACTACCACCAGGGCTAAACAAAATGATAAATGTATAGTTCATATTGTATACTTAAACACAATACCTATTAAATATTAAACAAGAATTTTACCTGTTAATATACATATTGATTGTGGCTTTTTGATTTTCAAATTGTAAAAACAATAACTGAGCTATTACCAATGAAGCAACATGATCATTTATCTAAGAAATGTAATAAATTTGTTCACATAAAAATGAATTAGATTATTTGTAACTTAAATTTATTTACCTCTCCCATAACACAAACTATACGTTCTTTAAGAAGTCTAGAAAATATATCGTAAGAACGTTCCCCGCGACCTGTTTGTTCTACTACAATTGGTATAGTCAAACCGCGAATACTATTGGAAATTGAGCCATTACTGAGTTGCAAAATTTTACTCGAGTGCTGAAAATATATCAATTTAAAATTATAACAAAATACTGATCATTGCTTAAGTAATTAATTAATCACATTAGATTTAGTTTTAATTTGTAAACAAATGGCTCTTATAGGGGTACAGACATTATAAACAACTAAATTCTATACACTTTTCTGAGAATAAACAACTTATTTATCTGCAATAAGATATTGTGTTTTCAACCAAATAGTTGTTATACACGGAATGTGGATACTATAAAGTATAAATTATGATTTATAATGCTTTACCTGCAATATACTGCGAGTGTGTGACAAACTCATTTTAAATTTCAATAAAGTCTAATCTATTAATTAATAACTGAAGATTAAAGTAATATTGTACCTATAAATATACAATAATTATAGAATAATATAATATATGAGAGAGATTAATCATTAATATAAGGATGCTACTGAGGAGTGAGGATCCTACATTCGTTGATCTCGCGAAATATCAAATATGAATATTCTGATAACTGTTTATCTTTTATCTCGGCCGTCTAAGTGATAATGGGTATCAGACGGTTGATAATGTCAGATGTCACCACTACCACCACAGACTACAATATATGAAAATATATACTATATATATTATACTATATGTCTATATATACTATTTTCATATAGTCTGTGCCACCACGGACCACGGACTAAGATAATATACTGATATTGATATAAAGAAATAGTACTAGATATATATCTATTATGCCGGCTATAAAGATAAAACCATAATGCCGCTCGTATAATAGGAGGTACTATATAGTATATATTAAAACAGTTACGTTGCTAGGCTAAAATCAACACTACAAAATTATTATAACACACCATTATAAAACATAAAATTATAACTTAAAAATTGCACACCAAATTTCAAGCACTCAACATAAACACAAAATTTGATAATAAAATATTTACTTTTTACGATTCAATAAATTAAGTTCATATAAAAACCATGTTCGAAGCACCGATGGAAAGCAACGACGGATCGTTTTGGGGAAGACAGAACTCTGTCGACGTACGTCAGCCCAAGAACTCAACTGAACAATCGGAGCGCAGAAATAACGGCTGCAGCCTCTGCAATAGGACACGAGCGGACCTGAGCGGTTCAAGGCCAGTCGCAGCTGCGGATTTCAGTACGGACGACACGACCGCGGAGAGTCAGGCCCGAGACGACTGAGCGGCCACCGGAAAAGTCAGGAACGGCAGGAACGCGACAGGGGGGCCGCAGTTAGGCCGTGGTTTAAGGACGAGCGAGCAGGACAGGTTGCCGAAAACAGAACCGACCAGAACCAGCTTTGACAACGACGAGCGTAAAAACGGTACACACACTTAAATAATAATACGAATAGTTTAAATATTCTAGTTTTAGGTGATAAATAATTATCATTTTAGTAAGTTTTCGAACGTATTAATTTATTTCGTATACTTTTGTCCCCACGGGCGAGGTAGTAACCGGGGAAGGTCCAGGGGAGTGAATTAAATTTATTGACTAATTGTCTTGAGAATTTAAGAATACAGTTATTTAAACAGAAATTTGTTATCAGCTATACTGCCTTGCCCACGGGTAAATATTGCCCATGTATACCTACTGTATTTTTTATTTATTGTTCTATTGCTTTTAAGGTTTTAAGACCACTTGGGGATGTATTAAATGTATTAATAATAGGTACCCTCCCTTGCTTGGTATTTGCCCATGCTCATAATATATTAATATGCATGTATATATTGATTTGAAATTTGTATATATAAAAATGGTTTACTAAAAATAGTAATTTATCAATTGAGAACAGCCGGGTCGATTTGGCTCAAATTTTTTTTCAGTTTTTCGTAATTGCCAGAAGAAGGTTTTACGAAAGAAAAATCAAGGAAATTTTAAAATTTGAATATCCTATGTCTCGACGTCTGTCTATTAATTTTTATACTGTAAAAACTTAAAATGCTTTTTCGATGTGATTTATATTATCTCTGTAATTTTTGTTTGGTCACTGTTTTTTTTCATAGGGTTGCTAATAGTTACATATTTTATTATTATTAATAATGTAATTTGTAGAAATTTAGCATATTAAATATTTTTTTATTATTATTATCATGTTTAAAAAAAAACAAATCTTTGGCACGGGTAACATGTTTTTTATGTACCTACCATGATTTAAGATAATATAGTTGCCCGACGAACTACGATAAAGTGATATAATATTTTGTAAAACAATTCTAAAACAAATCCGGTGGACTTAATATGCACTATACCGATATCATAATAGGTTCCAAAGATAAAATAAACATTGTTAAAAACAAATGGTGCTTGTATCGCCACATAGTTAATACGTTATCATTAGTGGTGCTAGTTTTAAAAATGTGGTCGGGAAATTTCAAAACTTCGCGGTTTCAATATCTTAATTAATTAATATAAAGGGGACAAATACAGACACGGACTAAGATACAATGGACTGTAATTGAACTGACTGGTGGGGGGGGGATAAGAATCAAATGTTATGACCCTTCCTTCACTCAGTTCGTTTGTTTATATCAAAAGAGATTTGACTTTTAAAATAATGAATTTGCTTTTAAGTTGAGTGGTTTACCATACATATTTTGGATTACTCATTGTAATATACTAAAATCTACAACAATATTATGTCTTCGTTTTAATGGATTTTGATCCTTCCATATCAAAAATTGTACACATTTCAATTAATATCTTCAAATGTATTGAAATAAAATTAAAAGTTTTAAAATTCCCCTAAATCCAGGGATTTAACTGACTTTTACTGATGTAGTCGACCTCATAATATAAATACCTACTCAATAGTGTGGTGACCTAGCCATGATGCCACCTCTTTCTAAAGCATACCATCTACACAGCGTAATGCATATAAATAAATCAACGCTCCTTGGGCCCTGAGCGAGATTTAATGCTCAAATGTGTATGGAATTGATTACACGAGTACTCAAAATAACTCCACTGTTTTATGTGTGTATAGTGTCATCGCGACGGGACAAAGACAGTCGACGGGCCTTCGGGCTTTAGGTGTCCATGGACCCGACCACCGACCGACGGCCTGTACGGGACACGGATACGAACCGGTCAGCGACCAACCAACCAGATGAGACGTTGAAGTTGGAAAAAGAGTTGTTCGTACTGGAAAAGCGTCGGGCGCAGTTGAAAAAGTGCATCGAGTGCCAACGGCAAGGATGTAAGACGGCAAACCGAAAAGTACGATCATCCCTGCAGGACGAATCCAGACCTCGGAGTTTGAACGGCGAGAAACGGTCACTAAGCGACATCGGAGAATACCAAACATCGGAACTCCAGAGTCCAGACTAGAGTTGGTCAAACGCCGCATCGCTGCAAAGTCTGCAGCAAGAGCGAGCGTCATCTATCGAAAATGTACGATACTCTAAATCGTCGACCGTCCCAGGACGATACCGCAGAATGCCGTCGAATCTCGACACGGGAGGACGCCAAAGTTCGAAGGGCGTAATGGATAATTTAAAACAGCTCCAGGCTAGCTCCATTGTTTTTATCCATAAACTTTGGGGGATGAACGGAATGAGTCCGCTTGTTTTTATAAATAACAAAATTTCACACAACGCAATTTATAAATACAGAGTGACCCATTTAACGCAAGACACTCATTATTTCAAAAAGATTTTAGTTTTTGATAATATTTTTATTACATGGTATCAAGTCGTTTTTACTTTTTTGACTTATATAGTAATTATAATATAATATTAGGATTATAATTGCTGTTGTAATTCAAAAAAGTAAACATTATTATTTTTTAAGTTTTTTAAATTTTTGAATTATACAGTAATTATTATTATTACTGTTGTAATTCAAAAAACTAAAAAACTTTAAAAATAATAATTTAAAAAACTAATTTTTATTGAAAAAATTTTGTTTTGTAACGACTTAATACCATGTAATAAAAATATTATCAAAAACTTAGATACTTTTTTAAATATTGAGTGTCTTACGTCAAATGGATCACACTGTATTTTGTTATTAATCATTAATAAAAAAAATTTTAATTGATAAAATATGTTTTCATTGTATAGTTAATGAACTTACTTTTAGCTTTCCTAGTGAAGTCATGACTGTAGGGCAAGGTTATTACGACTGGTGTTAACTGCTTTATAACTGAGGTGTAGAACAGAAACTTGTCACGATAGTGACTATGGTTATATCAAATTTAAAACAATGATGACTAAAAAAATGAAATTGTATAAAATGTTTTTCTCAGTTTTTTTTTCTTTCGGAATGGCTATGTTTGAAAAGTTATTTTAACATATTTGAATAAGAAAATAGGTATATACTTAAGGTTTAACGAGAGTAGGACCTATACTTACCAACGTATTGTCCTATTAGAGTTTAGAGTATAGCAGAGTGAAATAAAAAAAGATCAGTAAGATTTATGACCAAAAAGTGTATACTATATATTATTTTTGCAACATATAATATATGGTTTCCGGCGGACACGTATGTCCTGAGAGCTCTGCAGGGCACCCAAACAGCCACAGCAAGACTTAAACCGCGACTATCCTAAGCATCAGGGACAGCGTGTGTATAGGTGAGACGATGAAAAAAACCTAAAACGTTCAAATGATAATACGCGATGCGTTCTATTAAAAATAATGCAATTCCTTAAGTGAGCGTGGTGTACGGAAAACTTACAGGAAACCAGAAAATCTATCAGGCACGGTGTATGAGGTTTTTATCGATAAAAGACACGTTTGCTTGTCTAATTATCTAGAAAAATTATTATATCTTAAAAAATACTTTACTGTTCCAAAAGATTGGCTATGTGTGGTTATCGTTGAGTTCGCTCGTGTTTGTCTTGTCTGTCGAACTGACTACTTTATAGTGTTGGCCTTACGATTATGCGTGTGTGTTGATAACATTATTGATCGGTCAGCAGTTGATCATACATAATGTAGAATTGTAAAGTTTGAAATATATTATAATATACATAGGTGCGTGTCATGTGACAGACTTATAATTATTACACTATGTTTCTCGAATCCTAATAATATCTTACTCCCATTAAAACTGCATACACTAGAAACAAATAATATGTAAAATACCTGTCGTACAGATATCAAACAAACGCATACGTTTAATAAAAACAGCCTAGTCGTTTAAAAGTCACGCGATGACTATCAAACAAAATTTACAAAATACACTCGAGAATCATATACTATATAGGTTAGTTTTATTCTAATTTAAATCAAACATACATTGATTTTTAATTGAATATAAACTTATAGACTTTTAAACGTATAAGCTCGTACGAAGAAAAATTATTATTAAACAAACAGATAGAAGACCGCATCGAAAATCGTGTTATTACTACACGATTTTCAACGCAGTCTCTATTAGTTTTTTGCCTTTATTAAACGCGTTTCCGGTGCCTTGTATTAGTAGTTTTGCACCTATTTGAATAGTCAGCCTCCCCTGGCTGATGGAGTAACATTTGCAAAATGTAAGGAGTTCGTTAGCTTTCAAATTTCTAAGATATCCACAGTGGCGTTCCGGCACAAAAAACTCATATGCCTCGTCCGCCTCTGTCGTCCTTCCACCGGTATAGAAATAGGTGACGGCGGAGACGTACCCACAGCCGTCCGACACGATTTCTGGTGTTTTTACTTTGTTTACTTTGGGTGCGGCGTGCGCAGCCATAAATCGGTTGGCTGCAGCCTTGTACGCAGCTTGGTTCTTCTCGGCCGCCCTCCTCGGCCGCATGGGCTCATTGGCCTTTGTCGACGATTCTCTGGATGGTTCTGCAGCGACGTGCTCACCGGACTGTTCCGATTTCACCGGTTCTTCGGATATGGCTGTCTCTCCAGAGTACAGACCCGCTCTCCACCACCAATGGAACAGTCTTCTCTCGGGCCACCACAACCGGAACGGGCTCAGCCTCCACCGATACGGCTTCCCCATCAGCCAATGCCACGGGCACACAAGGTATGACATCTGACTCGGTAGTCGGTTGAAACAGTGCTAGTAATAAGACTAGTAAATCGACTAGTAATACCGCAAATAATACTGCAAAGGTCGCCGCTAATCGTAGCAATTCCACCAACATTTTAGAGGATGGCATGTCGTCCTGCAATAATAATTCGAAACGCGAAATTAAGTCTTAAAATTGTATATTATTATTATATCTGACACACCCGTCATAAATTATTCACAAATAAGTTAGCTAGTACAACTTACGTCTATACTGGACCGGCGAGGGTATACAACAATTTTCTTCGCCCCTAAGTCAACCGATGGAAATTTATTTTCATTCGCCACAAACTGAACTTTTATATTATGCATTATACTATAGTTTTTTAGAAACGATTTAATTACAAATTTAATAACTTATTCTCAAGGTATAAGTTACTCGTACGGTTATTGGAATACAAGTGATGTATATTTAAAATTATATTCGATATTAAAACAGAATGTTTGAAAAAAACAACTATGGACAACGGATCAGCTGATTTTATTACAGACCAGAAGCGTGTTATTTTTTAAAACGTTTTCGACAATAAAATAATATTATATACCTAATATAAAGACCACTCTATATATTATATTATATTCGTAATATATTATATCAATTAAAAGAGAGCTCGGCAAGTGGGCACCGCTCTGGCTTTATTGGTGTATAGGAAAAGGGTCAGAATAGGTCCAGTCAAAGCCTTTTAAAGGTACTTTGTAATGGCCTAACATAAATAATAATAATAATAATAATAATAATAATAATATGATTACAGTTGGTGCACAGTAAATTATAATATTATAATACATATAAGTCTTGTCAAATCATGCGGTCGACCACCAATGGCGGTTTTGATAAGACATCGATGGTGAGGGGGGAGGGGGGTTTGAATTTATTTTTATTTTTTATATAAGTTATTATTTCTCAATTTTCTTTTTCTAAAACAAAAAAAAGTAAACTATTTATTTGATCTTAAAGAATACTACATTTCAGACTATTATAATGTAGCATAACTGGGTAGGAAAAATAACAGGAAGACGAAAAACTCGACGACAGCCAAGACATCCTATTCATATTTGGAATTGTCACTATTCAGCCAAAAATGGTCTTCCAACAACAAACAACGCTGTTGAAGGATGGCACAGAGGATTTACATCTATTATTGGTTCGTATTATTTTATTAATAATTAGTATCTTTAGTAATAGAATAAATATTCTTTAGGAGCAAGCCACCCTAATATATGGAAATTCATAGATGGAATTAAGAAAGTTCAAAATATAGAAGAATTAAAACGAGAGCAATATATAGCTGGAGAACAACCACGGAAAAAAAAAGTACAAGGACTGTAATAAAAGAATTCATGCATTAGTTACAAATTATAATACTAATGAGAATAAGAACTTCATAAAAGGTATAGCATATAATTTGTCACTGAATGCCTAGATATAATTATATTTAAATTGAATATAATTACCTATTTTATTTAAAATTATTATTATTAATACTATAAATACTTATTATTAGAACTTAACGATATTATAATTATAATGAATGTAATTTAATCTCATTTATAAACTATTTTTATCTATTTTTTATTGTAATAAATATATTTGATTTTCGCTATTATGTATTTTCGCTTTTTTTTACAATTCGCTATTTTTATTTTCGCTATTATCAATTCGCGATTTTTACATTCGCAGTAATTGTTTCGCTATTTTGGCCGGATACCTATTATAATATTAACTACCTCAGTCTTTTAACAGGTGTCAATGGTAAGCCTTGACTATCCATATTAATTACATTTAAATCAACTACTTCAAGTTCATCTACAGAAGCTATCAAAGAAGTACCAGCTAAAAATAATAAACAAAATAATTTTTTAAATTACTATAGGTAATATTATTATTTATTATATACATTATGCAGTACATAATTTATGATTTACTGTTTACATAATATGAAATAATCTAATGCACAACAACATCTGAGCGCACGGCAGTGCGCCAGGCCAAGTTAAAGCAATGCCAGTGTATCTTTACACGAATCAATTCGCCCGTTTTTTCTAACCCATATATCTCTGTTTCATCTTAAGATAAACTTTTGAAATTTAAAACACAGATTAACCTCTAGTAGCTTACGAAGCTGTAAGAAAATGAGCCCTTAATATTGTGCCATTTCAAAATGGCAGGATTTCAAAATTTGCAATATTGTTACTGACTGACTGCCTCACTCACTCACTCACTCCCTCACTGATCATCAAAATTATAAGACACTTCCCGTATAGGTAGAAACGTGAAATTTGGCACAAAGGTAGATTTTACAGTGTAACTAAAGTGAAAAATCTAAAATGTGAATTTTTTTCAAAATGAATGCCTCTCCAGAGTGTGTATTTCTAAACGTATGAAGTGGCGCGCTTAGCACGCATAAACGTTTACTTTCAAACAGCGTTACACTATGGTAATAAGAAATTGTTTGTAGTTGAATTATATATATATATATATATTTATAAGACATAATCAGGTTTTTGTACATTTATTTTATTCAAATACAAAATACATAAAATACTCATACAAATACAGAATATTTTAATAATATTCGTCGGTTTGCGAACGATAGTTTTACGTGATAACGTCACAAAAACCATTGATCACATATCGCATAATGCATATTCTTATGAATTGAAAAAAGACTGCACCAAACGGTCTTACAAGAGAAAATCTACGACGTATAAAAAAATAAATTTAAAAAAAATAAAAAAAAAAAAAATAAATAATAACAACACGCTGAAGCCCGCAAAAATAAATGATATCCCCAACAAAAACATAACAGTGAAAAAAGGCCAAGATCCAAACTCCCTCCCAAAAAAGTCGGCCTATCAAAGTAGTGAAATCTACATTGTGGCCAGGTCTGCTATTTTTTAATTCATAACCTCAATGCACTCCTACATTAAACAGCAACACTTCTCTTTTATTTGTATTGTTTAACACTTGGTCAGTTTCTGAATGAGGAATAAAACATCATTATCAAATGTGCTCATTTATGACTTACGAGGGTTATGGGGAGAAGAAGATTCAGAAAAAAGTAAAAGGTTTAGATTTCTTCTTAAAAAAGACAGCGAATCATAGTAAGTAGTTGTATCTACATTGCGGCCAAGTCTAGTTTATTCCTTTAAAATTTTAAAATTTTTTTTTCTTTAATTATCGATGAACAAAATGTTGTTCCGACAAATTTCTTGAAAATTTAATACAAGGTTCCTCATAAGCTATTATGTAAGTGGTAGTTAAAAAAAAGTGATGTGATATGTCTAATTTTTTTTTTATGAGCATCTAAATAGTTGAAATTTCGAATAAATACGTAAAAATCACGAAATTTTGCAGTTTTTTTTTTATTAGTTAATTCATAAAATTGTTTTTATTTAAATTTAAGATTTTGAAATTCAACACAAGATTTCCTATAAGTTTTTCTATCTTTCTAAAAAAAAATGTACCGGAAAGTCCAATTAATTTTTTAAGAGCTTTTGAAATTATTAATAATGTCAATATATATATAAACGTATGAATTTCATTAAAGGTTGGTCAATCTCAATTTCTGGGTTGCAAATGCTTCATACTTCTTTAAACCAACCAAATGATCTTAACTATGTCCTATATACTGGCAGAGTAAATCAGGATTGTTTAGAGAATGTATTTTGTACTTTCCGCCAACAACAAGGCAATAATTTTAATCCCATTCAATTAACCTGGGCTTTTAAAAAAATATTTTGTTTAAACTATTTTCAAACTTCCCCTGGCTCTAATTGCATTGAGGATTTGGATCAAATACTTTGCTTAGAAATAGCGAGTGATGAATTTCTGGATATACTTGAACCAGTAAAAAATCCTAACCTGCAAGTCGGATGAAAGCCCAAATTTTCATTTAATAGTACTAGAAAAAAGATTTTGAAAAATAACAAATATTGTGTATTATTCAAATTAATATTTTAGCTTCTACAATTACAATTTTGAAAATTGGACTTTGATCAGCACTGCAAAATGTTCTCTTCTTTAAAAAAAAAATTAACGAAAACCGACTATTATACAGTGCTTGAAAGTTTTTCCTGTAAGACGTGTTTTTGTTAAAAAATTATCCTTATATATATAAAAGAACAGGCCTTTTTATTTTTCTCTGACGACACTTTTTAACATTTTTCCAATTTTTTTTTTTACAGAGTTGCTCAAATACCTTTTTGAGTGTCACCAAGTCGCTAGATTTTTCATTTTTTTTTGTCGGTGGGGAGGAAGAGGGGGAATTGTATTTTTATGTTCCAATTTTCTGACGACACTATGAACTAACGCACCGGCTCCGACCCCATTCTTCAGATACGACGAAATAATAATAATAATATTACGCTATAGGGATAAGGGATAATATTATGTTTTTTTTTTTTTTTGTTGATGTTCGATATTTCAAAGATCAAAGAACATAAAGAAAACATACTATGTCTGCAGTATAAATATTTTTCAATTGCTAACTTGGTTGTTTGGTATGAATATTATTTATTAGCAGTGTTAGGAATAGATAACTAAAATATTATCTAGAATTTAGATTCTAGATAAAGATAATAGATTATTGATAGGAATTTATCTAGATAAAGATAATAGATAAAGATAATAGATTAAAATGTATAAAGTATCTAGATAAAGATAATAGATAAATGTGTTTTATCTAGATAAAAAAAATAGATACATTTGTTTTTTTGGTATTTTTTTATACTTAGCAAAAACTATACCGTGGCATAGCCTGATACCTCGCAATGGGGAGACCACTCGATTAAACACAATATAATATTTAGCCTTCGCTGTATGGTACACAGACTTAGGAGAAGGGCCGGGCCCCTTGGCAATCTTAAATACTCCACAGGAACAATGAGTAGGTATAAAAATTTATCAATAAATATTTTTCTATACAATTTATCTTATTTATCCCTTTAAAAAATCAAAAATGTTGGTGCACATATTACTTACACCATTGATCTTATGTTTTTAAATTGATGCTTTTACTCAACTTCAATAAATATACTTAAGTACCTGGTACTTTGTACCTATTACCTACTTATTAGTAAAAAATAAAAAAACAACATAAATATAAGTGTTTTAAACATCAGAATGTATATTTAGTTTTAATTTGTATTGGCTAATTATAATATAATGATGCTTAATTAGATTACCTAGTTAAAATAAAATATCTTAAAATATTATTATAAAAAAAATGGTTTAGAATACTTCTGAAACTCAATATTTATAATATTTATAATTTAGAAGTAAAAAAGATTTATATACGTATTCAAATAATAGGTAATTAAATTAAATATATTATGTTTTTAGAATTGTTTATTTAGTTGTTTGGAAAATAAAACACATATTAAAAACCAATTTATACTTTATTAACCAATGTATAACAAGAAAACATGAGATAGTGCTAAATCAACACACCAATCCAGCAGCAATTCAACTACTTGATAACTCTCTAGGTTAATTAGCCTAAAGCTAGGTTCACACGGACGCGCGTTAGATATTCGCGCGTATATATATGCGAATTTCCTATACATCGTTCACATGGCGCGCGTAGACGCGCGTCAATCGCGACAACGACGCAAGATTCTATTTCCGCGCGTGACACCGCGAAATGAAATACTGTTGATTGTTATCGGACCATTCAGTTGACATATATATTCCCGAGTCACTATCTTTACCAAAACCTCCAATATCAATCCATACGAAGCAATAGTTTGAGTCGCATAAAGCCATTAAAACAAGAGAAAAAAAATGTTTGTAGTTATAATAAAGATAACCGGAATCTGGTGGTTGAATCATTCGAATATGCTTCTCATCTAAAGCTCCAATACAGTTTGGGAATTTTGCATTTTTTTCAAATTCATTTGAAATGTCGATCCACTTCTGATTGTTAGGTTCTTTCATTACAACGTTCTTCAATTTTGCCCACATAACTAGACATACCTGGCGTATTATCCCACTCAGTGTAGATATTCCAATTCTATAATTGTAATGTAACTCTGTTATTGAGCAACCTGTTGACAAGTACCTATAAATAAAAACAATTATTTGTATAATTCTGGTCAGGGCTTGGAACCGAAATTAAAAGTACTGGTATTGTAACTAAAATATGAGCAGTATCCAAAATAAAAATATATAAATAATATAATATATTGTTATTCGCTCGTGGGTTTGTAAAACCTGTCGTTTTGATTATTTCCTTATATTTTATAATTTATAATGATGATGTCTGGCTATGTTAATAAATTATGTCTAGTAAAATTATTAATACAAAACGATAAAAATACGCACTTGTATAAATTGTTATCAGATTGTGACATGGATTAATAATTATTAATATAATGGTAGGTATACAAGCATACAGTATACCGAAAAAATCATAAAGGTTCCAAGCCCTGATTCTGGTAGAGTTTTTTTTACAGTTATTTTAAGAAAAACGCATGGAGACCTTGTGCTAAAGTTTAGGTGCCTATAAGATAAGATAAACTTTTTTGTACGTCGTTATATAAAGAAATCAAAAAAAGTACCTGAGGCCATGCGTTTGAAAACAAAGATTGACATTTATAATTTAATTTTACAAAAACAAACTATCCAACAAACACAATTTCCAAGTCTTACAGTGTTGTCTCCATCTAACCATCCATCCACATCATTCGTTCAACCACTTCCTCGACCATTAGGGTATCCACAATATACGTATGATATGCAACAGAACCATGACAACATAACCTACCAAAATAGAGTACCTACAAATTACACAACTGTTCCTTATGAAATGCGTCAAAATTATGTTTATACACAAAAAAACCAAAATTTGGACTCTCCAGGAACTCCGTCGCTTTTATCTGGTATCACTGAGAATTCTCAAGGGTCATCCGACATTGATTTATTTTAATGAAAAATAATTTAATTATGTTGATTATTTTTACTACATTTAAATTTTGTTAAAAGGTATTGATTCTTTTTTTATTATTTGTTTACTTTTTTATTATTTTTAAAGGTATACCTAGTACCTACCGATCAATCTAAGAAAATATTTTTCAGTTAAAAAAGTTTAATATTTTGTTTTGTTTAATTTCAATTAATAAAATTATAATTTTTAAATTTTTGTTTTTATTTGTATGAATAATAATGTAAATGGCCTTACCTCAATGTAACTATAAGTTTTTCTTGTGGTGAAATACAATATCTTACAGCGTGTTCATTTGCTTTCAGGTCGTTTTAACTGTATCCAACAGGTCATCAAATGATTTGATGGACATACGGAAATGGTTAAAAAAATGTCCTCGTGATCCCTAAGCTTCGGATATAAGCTAATGTAATGGCTTGAAGAAAGTCTAGTTTTTAAAATGGGATGAACCCAATATTTTCTTTTTTCTTTTTGTCTTCGTCTTCTCATTCTTTGATATGTGACCCACAAACACACAGCAACTGACACGTCCATTCTCGTTTGTATGTATAATACAGACTATGTTATATTTTAGATGTTATATGGCTGAAATTGTTGTATAAACAAAAATGTTCCGCACTTGACGCGCGTCAATGTGAATGATCATAAAAGTTAAACGCGCGTTGGGCGATTCACTGCCGCGCGTGTACGCGCGTCCATGTGAATCTAGCCAAGAATATTATTTTAATACCAGAAGAACCCCAAATTTTTTTTACAGAAAATGTTTTCCATGAAGACCTATATGGAATGGTATTTAGCAGCAATTTATCATACAGCTTAGAGTTTATATTTTCTGATGTCGGTGAAGTTGGCTTCCTAACTTTGTCTGATCATTTTCAAATCTGTACAAATACTTTGCAATAATTTGTCATTTTTTGGACAACTACACAAGACCTGGATGATTTAGCTGGAAACGACAATGATAATAAGAAAACACAATAGAATATCGTTATTTACGTTTTACGATTGAACAACAATCAACATCGACCGTCGTATCAGAATGGCAATATTTAACAACGGTTTGGAACTCTGGTGCTGATTGCTTAGTTGATTCCCTGCAGCTGTGAGTTCTTTCTCACATTCTCAGTTGTGCAGCACCAAAATTCTGGATTTCGGTGAAAAATTTAATTACTTATCCGGATCATACAGTGAACAGTAGAATAAGTCATCCGATCATGTAAGCAAAACGCATTTATTTTAATAATCTCTTCGAAATCTGAATCCGCGACGACACATGACACGTTCAACATTTGAATCTTATTATAAGATTCTTATAAATGATATTATTTTTATTATAAAACATTTGAACATGAAGTAATGAATAGGATCTGTTTTTGTGAAAGGTATTACTATTGGTATGGTTTTACATTGAGACTGTTAAAAACCTACATGTTTTTCACTTCGTGTTGTAAAAATGATTAGGGTATGACTAATTGGAATCGATTTTATTGGGTTTTAAACATTGTTAATTTATTCATTCACCTCAACATTTGCTTTTTAAACATTTTTTTTTTTTGGTTATGTAGAGATCTCATGACAGTACCAAACGTCACAGATGCACAGTCATATATGCACTAGTTTGGTTAGGGTTGCCGTAAAGTCTTAGAAGGCACTACCCAGGAAATTATCAATAATTTCTGTATAATGTATGTCATTTAATGTGTTTTTACTTTTTATTAAAAACTAGGAGATGTGATTGTACTTCTCCAACCTACATACCAAAATGTGCAATTTTTATTTACAAAATCTATGTCATACAATGTAATTCAAGTATTCAATTGTTTATTTTACATGTGAATAATTCCAATCTCATCAAAATTTGAAATAAAAAATATTTTTTTAAATTTTCAAGCCCTCAATTATTAAAATTAAAATTAAAATTGTATAATTTTTTTTACAAATAATGACTGTGTTGTAATGTATAAAATATTATGTGTAGTAATAAGAAATGTTAGTATTTAGAAAAGAAAACAATTAGGTAATAATCTATATAATATTTTGTATAGTCAGTTAGGATATTGTAACTAGGTTAAGTTTAATAAACATTACTAATAAGCAACATAGAACTAGGTTAAACTGTAATATATAAGAGATAGGAATGTATAAGGAAAGGGCTTTTTCAGCGGTGGTGGTTTGATGTGATCACTGCTGGACACAAATTGTAATAAATAGTGTTCTATGTTAATTGTGTTTATTTATTGTGTACGTCGAAGTGATCGGCTTATACGACAACTGATAGTATGTATAGAATGATTATTTATTTCTTATGATACTTTTGCCAATTATTTGGGAATTAAAACAACATATCTTCAGTTCTTTCTTTATCCAATTCACAATATTTATAAAATGCTTATAACTGTTCGTAAAAATATTTTTATAAAATCTTCTACGACTACTACCTGTTTACTGTTACCTATGGGCGTTATCTATGATGTGTTGTACCATTATTCTGAATCTAATGTTTTTTCATATTTCAGAACGCCAAAAGTTAAGAAAAGGGTAAATTATGAAAACAAATGCCCAAATAAATCAATTGCCAATAAAAGAAATAAATCAGTTTTCAAATTTGATATAAAAAGAATTATAAAAAAAAGAAGGGCTGAGAGTGAAATTTAGAAAAAACATGCTGAACTTAATAAAGAGATGAAAGTTGTAGATGATTTGTTCCAAGAAAAAGTGAATAGTACTAATAAACATGATGATAAAATAAATCCTCCTGTATTACCAGTTGGCTATGTTATATTTGACGTCTCTAAGTATAATATAAACTTTGAAAAGAATTCTGATATAATAGGATCATATTCGCAGCAGTTACTTATAATGTCAATTGAGGAAAATTAACTTAAAGCAAACATTATGTTTAATAAACTGATGAAATCAAATTGGTCTCCATTATTTGAAGTATGTTAAAACAATATTTATTGTGTCTGCGATACTTATAAATAAATATTCAAACAATATCAATAATTATTATCGTTTAATTGTTTGTGTTTTTAGGATGTTCAACATGTTGCATATTCAGCATTTATATTGTATACTAAACGTATAGTGTTTATATTAATAATAATCATAAGTATCATATTACGATCGGTGGGGATTGTCCATCGGTCATTAGCGAGTAGACAATTTTAATGTACGTCATTACGGTTTATATGTTTGACAATAAAATACTATAATTTACGTTTGTGTTGTATTCATATTAATAATACACAACAAATTGGCGACGAAGATAACAATATTTTAAATCGTAATCACCATTGCTTTAGAAGTTTCAAGTGTCAAGTGTATTCATACTAATACAAAATGACAACTCCGAAGACTGATTTTATAATGAATTTCAATCAAGTTATTGGGTCACCAAGAACTTTTGAATCAGGTATGGATATTACAATTTTCGTGTCAAAATTGACAAATTTTTTTTTGGCTAACTCAATCGAAAACAATATTCAAAAAAGAGCAATATTATTGTCATCAGTTAGTGAAGAAATTCATAAGGTGCTTTTTAGTCTATGTGTTCCGAGCACACCTAACGATGTTGAGCATGATACACTAATGAAAAGTCTAAACAAGTATTTCAAACCAATCAAGTCCTACTTTTCAGCTAGGTATAACTTTTATCAAGCTAAACAAAGACAGGACGAATCTGTGTGCCAATGGGGTGCACGCGTTAAGAATCTTGCTTCAAAATGTGGTTTTTCGTGGGAACTAACAACGGTCATCCGGGGATATATTTGTTGTCGGTATGAACTCAGGACCAATCCAAGATCGTCTGTTAGAAGAAGATGCCTCAAAAGTTGGAGTAACGTATTTAAATCTAATCGAAATTGCAACAGCCAAAGAAGCAACAATGAATGACAAAAGCGGTTGGAAAAAAGAAGAATGCGCAGATTTAAACTACCAGAAGAAAAATTAAGGACATGGTCAAGCCAAGCAGGGTTTCAACACATCCAAGGAACAAAAAATCAAATGCGGGACTTGTGGCCGTTCCAATCATCTTCAAAAAAATTGCAGATACAAGGACTACCAATGCAACAATTGCGGTGAAAAGGGTCATTTGTCAACTGTATGTATAAAGGGTAAGAAAGAAACGAAAAATAATAAAACACAAAATAAATTTTTAGCCAACAACTGTGATGATGACGAAACAGTTGAATACGATCTTTCTAATACTTTTTTTTTCAATAATCGATCAAAATTTTCAAAATAGAGCTGTGAAACCGTTTACAGTACATTTAATCGTAGAAAATAATAATGTTAACTTCGAAATTGACACCGGTTCACAACACAGCGTAATTTCAAAAAGATTATATCGTCAACTGCTTAGTCACATCAAATTAAAAAAAAACGACATTTCGCTATCTGATTACGTTGGAAATGACATTAAACCGATGGGAAAAATTTTTGTCGACGCAGAGTACCAAAACAAAAAATTTACCATGTGTCTTTATGTAATTGAAAATGGTGGTCCGCCACTAATAGGTCGAAATGATACAAAAAATATAGAATGTTTTACTTTGTTCAATATTGAAAATAACTTAACTGTTGTCTGTTGATAGTATTATAAGTAAATATAACAATGTTTTTAAAGATGAAGTAGGTACTTTTAATAAATATGAAATTTCATTAAATATCAAAGCCGGGGCGGTACCGAAATTTTACAAACCTAGGTCTATTCCTTTAGATTTAAAAGGCAAAGTTGAAACCGAAATAGAGCGTTTAGTTGAAAGTAAAATTTTAGTTCCCGTCGACCACAGTGAATGGGCAACTCCAATAGTACCAATTTTAAAACCAGACGGCACGGTTAGAATTTGTGGTGATTTTAAGATTACAATAAATCCGGTATTAGAAGGGACCGAATACCATCTTCCAAAAATTGAACATTTGTATGCAAATATTAGTGGTTCAAAATATTTTTCGAAAATAGATCTAAAAGACGCATACCAGCAAATGGTCATTAAAGAATCTGATCGCAAATATACCACTATTAACACACATAAAGGTTTATTTAGCTACACCCGTAACGCTTTCGGAATAAAATCGTCAGCAGGGGAGTTCCAAAAAGCTATGGAAATTTCTACAGCAGGTCTGGAGGGCATAGGTATATTTCAAGATGACATTATCGTTGCCGGTTCTACTATCACAGAGCACAATACTCGCTTAAGCAAATTATTAAATGTTTTGTCAAATGCAGGTTTAAGAGTAAAACTTAAAAAGTGCAAATTTTTACAAAAATCAATTGAATATTTGGGTCACCGACTAGATGAAAACGGTTTACACACATTAACAAAACACACAGATGTTATAAAAAACGCCGTTGTCCCTGAAAATAAAACGTTGCTAAAATCATTTTTAGGTTTAATTACGTATTACATAAAATTTATTCCAAACGCTGCAAATATTTTAAAACCATTGTACATGCTTTTGCGTAACGAAAATAAATGGAATTGGACACCAGTATACGACCAAGCATTCAACAAAGTTAAACAAATTTTAATTTCAAAACCTGTATTAGCACATTATGATCATAATTTTCCGATAAAACTCGTAGTAGACTCATCATCTTATGCTCTAGGTGCAGTAATTTCGCATGTAGTATACCCAGATCGTACAGAAAAACCTATAGCTTATGCATCAAGAGTTCTGTCTGAATCAGAGTGTAAATTTCCACAAATTGAAAAAGAAGCTTTGGCAATTATTTACGGTGTTACAAAATTTTACGATTATTTATACGGTAGGCACTTCTTATTAGAAACTGACCATAAACCGTTAATATACATTTTTGGTGATAAAAAAGGTATCCCAATCTACGCTGCTAATCGTTTACAACGATGGGCATATGTTTTAACATCATTTGATTTCGAAATAAAATATGTAAAATTTGAAAATAATACAGCTGATTTTTTATCACGAATTAAAATGTCAAAATCGAAAATCGATAGTCAAAACGAAGAATGTATTAGTCTTAACTTTATCCACGAACAGTCACCATTCACTCTGGATTGGTCAAAAATAAAAGTTGAAACAAGCAGAGACACAATTCTCGCCAAGGTATTAAATGCAGTCAAA
Source organism: Neotoxoptera formosana (assembly GCA_022818045.1). Lineage (NCBI taxonomy): Eukaryota > Metazoa > Arthropoda > Insecta > Hemiptera > Aphididae > Neotoxoptera > Neotoxoptera formosana. The sequence continues at coordinate 41,270,288 of CM040633.1, read as the reverse complement.
ACAGGAGAATATAACAGTGATTTTTCTAACAACTTAGAACTTAAATCTTAGAATTCACGAAAAACTCAAATTTCAATGGAACAGGGATGCCTTTTATGGGGTTACCGTGTTATTATACCAGCTAAATTTCGAAATAATATACTAAGTGAACTTCATTCATGCCACGTGGGTTCTTCTAGTATGAAAAGTTTAGCGAGATCATATTTTTGGTGGCCAGGAATGGATAAAGAAATTGAAAATATTACGCAAAATTGAGACGATTGTCTTAACGTTAGGCAAAATCCACCAAAATCTATAATATCTCCTTGGAAATGGCCAGAAAACCCGTGGACTAGAGTGCATTGCGATTTTCTCGGACCATTTCAAAATAAATTTTTTTTGTCATAGTTGACGCAACCACAAAATGGTTAGAAGTATTTCAAGTAAATTCTATGGCAGCAGAAATTGTCATTCAAAAATGTTCAGAGACTATAGCACGATTTGGCATTCCAAAAACAATTACATCAGACGGCGCAAAATGTTTCACAGGTTTTGAATTTCAAGAATATTGCAAAACTTTAGGTATTAGGCATATGACAGGTATACCATTTCACCCAGAATCGAACGGTTGTGCTGAATCAGCAGTCAAACCGGTGAAAAATTTCTTTAAAAAATGCTCGACTGCACATTGTCAGTTAAATAAATTTCTGTTGATGTATCGCAATACACCTCATTCAACAACACGAGAAACGCCAGCTCAGCTCATGTTAGGTCGATCAACACGTTTACAATTTGACGCGTTAATGCCGAATACAAGCGAAGTGGTTATTGAGCGACAAATAGCACAAATAAAAAATGGGGGTAATAGGACAGTATCATTTAATATAGGCGATAATGTATTAGCTAGAGATTATAGGAATACTAACAATAAATGGCAAAAGGGTAAAATTATCAAATGCATTAGTTACAACACACATAAAGTAGAACTTAATGACGGGACAATTTTGAAAAGACATAATGATCAACTACTCATTGATAAATCGTCAACACCTTCAAATAATCCTATATCACTTATCCCCTCTGGACAACCAAATGAAAATTCTATAAATACTGAAACAGTAGGTGAAAATCAAAATCCCGATCCTGTAATAGTAATTAAAACACCTAGACCAATTAGATCTAGAAAACCGCCTCAGTGGTATTCTCCAAGTGATTATGACTAGTGCAAAATTAAATCATTTATTATATAATACATATTAAATACTCGTATAAAAAAAAAAAATACTAACATAGTAATTAAGCACTATAAAAAACACTTTATATATATATTTTTTTTTTTAAGGAAAGAGATGTTGCATATTATTCAGCATTTATATTGTATACTAAACGTATAGTGTTTATATTAATAATAATCATAAGTATCATATTACGATCGGTGGGGATTGTCCATCGGTCATTAGCGAGTAGACAATTTTAATGTACGTCATTACGGTTTATATGTTTGACAATAAAAGACTATAATTTACTTATTTACGTTTGTGTTATATTCATATTAATAATACACAACACAACATATTTTATCAAACTGGGGAGCTGATTTGAATTCATTGAATAATAACTCACTATTAAAGTGTCAAATAAAAGATGGCAAACTAATTAAACGGAACAATTTTGAGTTAGTAATGAATTTCCTATCATATAATATACTAAAAAATAACAAGAAAATTAGTGACAACAAACTTCTAACATTGGCCCTGTATATTGCTAAAATATCCCTTGATCACTATTGTGGACAAATGATAAATGTTATTAAGGTACTATTTAGTGTTTGTATCGAAACTGCATGACAAGAAGACGATGATTCTTCTATTATAACATTTGCTCAAAGATTGTACTTGCAATATAATAAGAAACTTCCTAAGATGGTTGTTGGTTTATTTCTACCTTTAGAAGGAAACAAAATGAAAAAAATATATACTTATTTAGGTTAGGTTAGATTTAGGTTAGGTTAGGTTACATTCAAGCTATACAAGTCACTTTTAGATCAAACCAACAACATAAGTGCATTTCCATCTAATTTTAAAGAATGGTAAGTGTTGTTTATAGAAATTTTAATTTAAAACATATTGGAAGGTATAAAATAAATAAATTAAGTATAATTAAGTACCTATCGTTAAGTTCTTTGTCAAGAAAAATTTCAATTAAACTCATTTGATTTAAACCTAACTCTGTTTATTAAATCATAATACATTGTTGAATAACAAATCTAAAATGCTTACATTTTTTTCCAGGTTTGTTCAAGATTTAGTAAATAAAGATTTTTTCAAAATAAAATCAAAAAATATATTATACCGTCTTATTTGGCTGTTGGAACATGTCATGTTTATTTTTGATTTGTACAGGGATGAAAAAAAACTTAGTGATATGTATGACTTTTTATATGCTGTAGTAAAACCAACTGGATTATCTGATTCTTTACAACTCATTAATATATTAGATCAATAGAGGTTCAGATTATTCCGTCTTCATGTAAATCGCAAAAATGTTTTATTCTGATCTCATGATATTATTCCAAAGCAAAATAATATAATCAAAAGTCATAATTATAGTTTACTGTACTTACGTTATATTATATACTATATTATCATTTGTATTTGCAATATTTATTTCTATTATTAATGGTTTACTTCATATTAAAGAAGATATATGTTTTATTTATTTGATTAATTGTACTTTGTTCAATGTAACTTAAATAATGTAAAAGTAAATTGATAGCTACCAGCATATATCATATTATTATGGAAAAAATTTATGCTTTTATATTAAAAATAATAATGTAACATTTTATAAACTATGTCATACCAAACATTTACAATATAATGTATCAGACTTTAGTTTTATATCTATTTCTTCGAAAGAATTTAAATTATTTAATGGGAATCCATCCAAATCTGTATTGTCGTAAAAGCTATCATTGTGTACTGTTTTATTCTTTAAAATATATTTTAACATTTCTTTGTGTTTAGACTGATTTAAAATTATTTTATTTAGTTTTGAATTAAGTTGTGGTAATGTTGAGGTTATACATTTTAAGATACAACCATTATTAACTGTAAACATAAAATTAGTATAACATAATAACAATTGAAAAAAAAAGTATTTATGTTCTAGAACATTTTTTATTTTTAAAATAGGTCAGGTGTTTATTATTATTTAGATACTATTCTTTACCATTAGCTTCACTATATTTTAAAATACAAAATAACATAATTATAGTAAGCAAAATAACTTAATTTTTACTAATACTTACCAGGTAATGACTTAAATGGATCTTTTGGTAGTAGTGGAATAGAATAACCAGAAATATTTGCAGTTTGACATTTGATATTTTTGACGATAACAAAGTATGTTTATTAAACCTTTTAGCAGCAAGCTGTCTGCGTATTTTTTTGCCAGCACTACATCAACCTCAAAGTATAAGTCTTCAGCTTCAGATAAGTGCAAGGCAATTTTTAATTTTTGTTTAGTCCTTATAAAGTTATGTAAACAATAATGAAACTAAATGCATTATTTGTATAACTCACAATAATATAATTTTTAATACCAGAAGAACCGCAATTTTTTTTTACAGAAAATGTTTTCAATGAAGACCTATATAGAATAGTATTAAGCACCAATTTATGATACAGCTTAGAGTTTATATTTTCTGGTGTCGGTGAAGTTGGCCCCCAACTTTGTCCGATCATTTTCAAACCTGTTCAAATATTTTGCAAATACTTTGAAATAATTTGCAAATTTATTATTAGAATTTGCAAACTTCAACTTTAGCAGTGAGAATCATTTCAAAAAAATTAGGGGGTCAATTTTATTTAGCCCCTCTCCCTCCCACACATTGCAAACTATTTGCAAAATATTGGCACCGGTCCGAGGTCAATCAGACTGTGTGGGGGGAGGTAACGTGAAGTTGGGCCCCCCCAATTTTGAAATGATTCCCACTGCTAAAGTTATAGTTTGCAAATTCTAAAAACAAATTTGCAAAATATTTGTACAGGTTTGAAATTGATCGGACAAACTTGGAGGCCAACTTCACTAACATCGTTTAACGCATTGAATGTACCTATGGTAAATACCAATCATATACCAACGATCCATCGGTGACGCCAAACTTGAAATTATTTACAGTTAAGCCCGCTCAGTGATGCTCGCTAAATTCGTAAATTCGTAATATTTTAATACTTTTTTTTTGTCCGAGCGCAGAGCAGCGAGCGAGTGGCTACGTGGCATCACTATAAATAATTTCAAGTTTGGCGTCACTGATGGATCGTTGGCATATGATTGGTATTTAACATAGGTACATTCACTGCGTTAAACGATGTTAATGAAGTTGGCCCCCAACTTTGTCCGATCAATTTCAAACCTGTACAAATATTTTGCAAATTTATTTTTAGAATTTGCATACTTTAACTTAAGCAGTGGGAATCATTTCAAAATTGGGGGGGGCAACTTCACGTTGCCACCCCCCGCATAGTCCGATTGACCTCGGAGAAGTGTCAATATTTTGCAAATAGTTCGCAATGTGTGGAATGGAGGGGGGGCTACCCGAAATAGACCCCCTATTTTTTTTTGAAATGATTCCTACTGCTAAAGTTGAAGTTTGCAAATACTTTGAAATAATTTGCAAATAATAATAATATATAAATTCTTTATTGTTCATCCCTTATAAAGTTATGTAAACAATAATAAAACTAAACGCATTATTTGTATAACTCACAATAATATAATTTTTAATACCAGAAGAACCCCATTTTTTTTTACAGAAAATGTTTTCCATGAAGACCTATATGGAATGGTATTAAGCACCAATTTATCATACAGCTTAGAGTTTATATTTTCTGGGTAAAATGTTTCCTTTTGGTAGGACGATATCCAGTTGTGTGGAACTAGTTGAACTCCATCAATAAATTCAACAACTATGTAATTCCTAGAAATTAATTCTAAATTAGTTTAGTGTTTTTTACAAAAACAATTTTCTAGAAACCATCGGTCGTATAATAGTTAATAAGTAAATAATATTAAATAGGTAGTATTAAAAATTTCAAACCCTATGAATTTAAACTTTTGGTATTAATTTAAATTGCATAACCTTGGTATTTCAGCATTGTCAATGGGTAAAAGTGAAAAGGCAGCATAACATTCCAAATTCATTTTACACAAGAAGTATTTTGTATTGACATTATTTAACGACCAAGTGTTTCCCATAAAAAGATTTGAAATCATATAAATACCCAAATGAGAAGATACACAAGGTTATTCAGTACAATGGTTTTATTTCTAAAAATTCTTTGCCATTATGTTACTTTCGTTATTTATTTTGGAGCATATTATAATATTCTCAATAATAACTATTTGAAAATAAATGAAATTATTTTAATTTTTTGAAATTTTAATTGAACTTTAAGGCTATCCTAAAACTATAAATGTATACGCTTCTTACTAATGCCTAAGCAAATTAAATGCAAATAGTCCAAAGGCACATTTATAACAAAACCTAATAATGGAATTTCATCAAAAGCCATTGCACCTAAATGATAATTGTCATCACTCTTTAACAAAAAAATTAATGTTCGGTTCTTTCTTTTCCTGCATTATCTGAAAAACAAATTCTTCGTTCACAGTGTTTACCTTCATCTTAGCATTTTGTATAACTTGAGTACCCAGCATGTCCTTTGACATTTAAAATGGACGATTTTGCTGGTGCATCTGCACAGAGTTAATCATACAATATTACATTTACAATATAATTATATAACCTCTACCGTTTTAAAGCTACTAGGATCCACCATATACTAAAAATCTACCACCAATTAGCATATTTACGATCCACGATGAACCAAAACACATAGGATTTATGAACAATGAAGATTTTTCTTTTTTACCAAAAATATGGAATAATATTGCACATGTTTACTAATGTCGGTGAAGTTGGCCTCCCAACTTTGTCCGATCATTTTCAAACCTGTACAAATATTTTGCAAATACTTTCCAATAATTTGCAAATATATTTTTAGAATTTGCAAACTTCAACTTTAGCAGTGGGAATCATTTCAAAACTTCTACTTCACGTTGCCTTTTGGGAGAAAGCCAGAATGGAAACTATCAAAAATAGCTACAAAGATAATACAAAACTATTCTTTGAAAAGACAAACGAGGTTAAAAATGGATCAAACCAAGATCAACTATAATGAAAGATGACGAGGGAACTTTGATTACCGATAAAGAGGAACTAGGAAGTAACAAAAGAATTAAAAAAGGTGTTCGAGAAAATGTTGAACGTGTCAACCTAGACAGTAACGCATGGTAATAATGTTGCCACAGTAGAGCAATAGTTAGAAAAACCCCCATTGGAAGAGGTCAAAATGATGGTTGGAATGCTCATCGATGAAATATCACTTACATAAATCGATAAGATTGAAACTACAGTACAGATAAGAACATTTTGTACTCCTGACCACAAATTATTTTATTCGTTAAGATTCTATAATATTGTAGTGACACTGAGACAGAAGTGTTTAATACTTACAACGGCATAGACCTATTTGTGCATTTGTTGTTTAATATTATACACTATACAGTCAGTACTATGGAATTCATAGAAAGTAAAAGGGGTAAACAAATGTTAGTTTTGGATTAATTTAAATAATATTTTACTGCAAACCTTTATAATGTTCAACTCAATAAACTTAAATGAGAACTGATTAGATGCGTGTGTTTGTTACTTTATTACTATGTTATGTTTATACTTAAATTTATATTATGTTTATTCATGTAACATTATTACAACAGCTTCTATTATATTACTTCTTTTACCATGCGGACATCAAACGTCTGAGTAATAGCTAACTTACTGACTAAATCTACTAATAAGGTTATGACAGCAACTGTGTTGCCCCATATAGAATAACTAAATCTACATTCAAACGCTACGAGCACGAGGCTACGGTCAACTGACTTGTAACAATATACTATTTTTTTTATAGTGTTTGGAAAGAACGTCGTTCGTGAACGTAAGTTCACGCGTTCACGTTCATATATAATGAACGATACGTGAACGTCACTCGTTTTATTAAAATAGAACGTGAATGTGAACGACGTTTATATTTTTAACAAACTTGATCGATTTTTAAGACGTTCAATTTATTTTTATTTTTGGGTTGAGTTGTATATGTTTATAGGCTTTAATTATTTACTATTACAGTAAGTAAATGATTAATAAAAAAAATAAATGAACGCGTTCATTTTTTGAAAGAACTTGAACGTGAACGCGTTCGTTTTAAAAAAACACGAACGTGAACGTGAACGAGTTCCTTTTTTAAGGACTGAACGTGAACGTGAACGAGTTTATTTTTTAAGTGAAACACTTTTCCGAACACTGCAATATACATGATAAAGTTATTGATGACGAAAGTGTTGATGATGATTTCATAAATATAAATTCTTATATTTAAGAGTTTAATTTTTTTAATGCTCAAGGCGAAGTTATGATGACATTGTTAATTATAAGAGCATCTAATGTGAAATAGGTAATGCAATTTACCGTTGTCAAGATAGTGCTTATTATGATAAAACGTTCAACTATGTCTGATGAAAATATATCCTCTGAAGATGATACAGATGTGATATTTAATGATAGTGAAAGTATGATAGATATAAGTATAAGTGAATGTTTTTTAGTATTTTGGAAAAGTCTTTTAATTTTATTCAAATCTTGTACCTAATATATGTTCTGGTAAAATAATAAAACTTACGCACTTCTTTCAATGTGCATTTTTATCCATCCATACGATTTTTGAAGGTCATTTATACCAATGGAGCTCACAAAAAAAAAACGGAACACGTCCCGAGGGAAATATTTTAATAGGTGCATCTTTGACGCTTTTTGGTATTTTATTCGCTCAAATAACAGTTTTTTGTGAAACATTAAAACTTACATTTTTTTCTTGTAGATACTTCATATGATAAAATAATTCGAAATTATACAGAACCTGTGATAAACGCGATATGGAACGAACATAAAAAATCAAATTTTCATGAGTTAAAGAGTTCTGATAAAATTTGGTTAACAGGTGATGGACAATTTGATTCTCCAGGGTTTTGTGCGAAATATTGTATTTATACATTAATAGATTTGAATAGTAGTATAATTATTGATTTCAAGCTTGACCAAAAAGAAATGTTAAAAGGAGATTCTTGCGAAATGTTACTCGAAGAAATCGTAGAACAAGGGTGTAAAATTGATTTATTTCTCACTGAAAGGCACAAAGGAATTCAATATGATATTAACACTAAATTGTATTCCGGAAATTCAACACGAGTTCGTTATCTGGCATTTATCAAAGAGTTTAATAAAATAATGAAAATATTAGATAAAAAAATACCCTGTTGCTCATTTGTGGAAAACAAGCATAAATAATCATTTATGGTGGTCACCTAAAACATGTAAAGAGGATGGTTTATTAACTTACACAAAAATATACATCAGTTCTTCAACACATTAGTAATATAAATGTGAATGGGAAGAAGATGGAATTATAAAAAAATGTGAACATAATACATTAAGTGAAGAATATAATAATAATACACTATGGATACATCCAGATGGCAAGTCATACAATGCTCTAAAAAATTTTTAATAGCAAAAAGATCTCCAACTTGCCTAACATTTTGTACACACAGGACGTTTAGAATCATATCATAACGTCAGATTAAAATACATGCCTATAAGAATTCATTTAAATTATAGTATGCATATATCATATATGCATTCAATTATAGCTATTTTAGATCATAATAGTAACATAGGAAAAACTATTGGGGAAAAAATGGTGTACTCTAAGCCCTTGGGGTGTTATACAATTACAAATCGATATTCATCTATCAAAAAAATCCGACTATTCTACGGGCAGCGAGAGTTTTTCCTGTAGATGTGTTTTTTATTAAAAATTCAAAGGCTCAGACCCCCTTAAGTTGACTTTAGGCATGCTATAATAAATTTAAAAATGTCAACCAGTTATTAAAAATACTATTCACTAGGCGTCTAAAATATTTCACTGTGCGACAATTGTGTCGCCTAGCATAGGTCTAATTAAAATATCCACTGATGTATACCGATCAAATAATTTTATACTGTTATACCTTATACTAGGTCGTTATTAGCTGTCACCATAAGAGGAAAATCAGCTAAATTTCAGGGGAGGCTAATATTTTTAACATCAATGTGAGGGGGGGGACTTCATTCCACACAACTAAAAAGCTCTCTGTTTGGTGGGGGGGAGGGGTATTCTACAAAAATGTCCGAGGAAAAAATGTGCACGGTAAAAATGTCTGGAAAAAAATGTCCGAAACCAAGAATGTCCGAGTTAAAAATGTCCGAAACCATGAATGTCCGAGTTAAAAATGTCCAAGATAAAAATGTCCGAAAAATAAAAATGTAAAATAAAAAATAAAAATGTAAGTATCGAAAAATAATAAAATGGGAACAGGTTGTATATGTCAAATATACTAATAATAAAATGGGAACACCCTGTATATGTCAAATATACTAATAATAAAATGACAAAATACCTGAATACCTGTAAATATTTATACCTAGGTACCTAATTTCGATCACATCCAAGTATATGGTTACTGATAGAAAAGATGCGATTAGAATTAGGAGTCGATAAAGTTAAAATTGGGCAAAGAGATATTGGACAATCTCTGGCAAAAAAAAAAATGTATATTGGTATGCAAGAAAAATTAAAAAAAATATGTGAAGAGTACAAAAATAACGAAAGAAGTATTGAAAACTTTTTAAAATGTCTAGCATTGACTTTTATAAATTTTAATTAAGTAATATTATATAAATTATATGAATTTTTTTTGACAAGTTTAAATATACAGCAATAATGATTTTTATACATTTTAATTAGGTAATATTATATAAATTATATGAATTTTTTTTTGACATGTTTAAATATACAGCAATAATGATTTTTATACATTTTAATTAGGTAATATTATATAAATTATATGAATTTCTAAAGTTTATTTCGTACAATTTTACCATGGACATTTCTGGTTTCGGACATTTTTTCCTCGGACATTCTTGATTTTAGACAATTTTACCATGGACATTTTACCCCGGACATTTTTACCGTGTACATTTTTTCTTCGGACATTTTTACCTAGATTCGGGGGGGGGGGTAAATCCCCGTAAGCCCCCTCCTGATTTTTGCCCATGGCTGTCACCGTAATAATCTCCACTATAATTGATATGCAAAATGTTTCTTCATGTACTTTGCCTTTCATCGTAAAAGATTTATTCCATATGTCAATGAGAGTCGAGCTGACGCACCTCTTACCCCTCCCCAATGTGGTGTGTCACTGGTACAGACTATACTTTGTATACCAAAACTCCATGCTGATATTGTTTTGTTTATTTTTCCCGAGTTAAGTCTGGTAGTACAGATCGTCTAATCTAAATACAAAATGGTGAGTTCATTTTTATTTTAAAGCAAATTAAAATTAAATATTACAAATTAAATTACTATAAAAGTCTACAGGTTTACCTAGCCAAAACAATTCAACTTTACTGGACTAGTTGGCAGTAAGCTCATTCATTTTTGGTACAAGTCTGATGGCATATTGCTCATAGGTTGTAAATTTGTAATAAACGTATGATGCTCATAACTATATGTAATGGATAATATATCAGTATTATGAGAACATAATATACAAATAATAAACACTATAATATAATGTATGAAGCATGTTAAAAAATATAAATAATGTTTGAATCACTTTGAAATCTTGGTTATCTCTGTTTTTGAACAAATAAGAATAACCAATACAATGTTTCTACTTAATAAAATAATTTACAAAGAAACTTTCAAAGTACAAAATTGAAAAAATAAATAATTTACCACATTTTTTTTTGCAAATATTTATTTTAATTTATTTTATCTTTTAACATAATATAATAATATAACATTGACATTAATTTAATGTGTATACAAAAATAAATAACAGTAACAGTTTTTACATTTTTTACTTTTGACCGTGTACAACAGACAAAAAATCATCAACATCAACATTTATCAGCAGCCGTTGATGTTCAACTTTGGACACCTTAGCAGGAGTCTACAGAAATAAATAAATACATTTAATACAACATTCTACATTTTTAAATACTCAGACATAATAAACTATGACAAATTACTAATTTACATATTTTCTGATGAATTAAAAAAAAGTATACTTAATATATTATTAATATATTAATATACATTTCTTGTTTTACTCGTTGATTATAATCTAAACTTAAAATAATAATAATGCTTGAATAACACAAAATCTAGCAAATAAATTAAATGTTTATAATATTAATTTTTAAAATTCAAATAAATCATATCCATAACAATTTATAGCAACAACAGTAAATATAATATGCAGATAAAGTGAAAACCTACTTTGCATCAATGTATACTGATGTGTACAGTGGTTCTCAGTATTTTGGTTATTATTTATTAATATCTATTGTTCTATTCATGATAAAAATGATTGAAGAAAGAACTAACATTTTATAAGTCTCAAAAATGTTTAGGTAGTATAAATGTACTACCAAATCTTTAGGCTTTGCTGTTTATCATCATTTGGAAAACTAAAATAGAAAACTATTTTCATCACAAATGATGATAAATGTATTTATTTACTATATTGGTATAATGATGGCTTATGATGGCATTTAGAACATCACCGAATTTTCTATTTTAAAAGTCCATGGCCCATGCCACAACATGTAAATACAACATACAATGTAATTGTCCTAACATAAATAGAGTTAATAATACAAAATACTTTTGAGTTATATTCAACCAACATCTACAATAGAACATAAATACCTCTAGTTAAATTTAAAATTACAAATATTCTATGCTTTCTATAATATGGCAAAACAATTTCTAAATGTATATTGGTTAAAAAACACATACTTTGTCTTATCTCAATCTTAATAGAATATGGTAGTGGTATGGGGAGGAGCTCCCCAAACATATATAAGCGACATTCAAGTAGCACAAAATACCTCTTAAAAAATGATATATCATACTACACAATTATACTCAGAAACTAAACTTTTATCCAAAAAAATTATACTATAAAAAAACTTTATTTTACCTATAACAAAATAACTTAATTCACACAAACATTCATAACCATAACACAAGATCTGAAAATCTAATTTTTCTCAAAATATTATAACAGCTTTCTAATAACAAGCTTAAGATTATACAAAATGCTCCCTACTCAAATAAAAAACTGTCATAAATCTGTAATTTTTAAGTTATAATTTTAGAAACAATTTGATTGCAATTTTTTATGTCAAAACATTAACCAGTTTAATTAATTTAAACTGCAGATTCTTAAATAATTGTTTGTATGTAATTATATATATTATGCTTTCAGGGACGCTAAAAGTTGATTTTGTCTATGACAAATGTCATAGGTAAATGGGTGGGTGGGTGGATATAACGTGAAGAAAACTAGGGACTTCAGTTTAACTGTTTACACATTTTACTATATTAAATTATAACTTATAAGTAAAACGCTATGATTATTTTTGTTAGTGGGCGGATGGGTGTATTGACTCAAAATCAAATTGTGATAGGTGTTTTAAAATACATTGGCGCCCATGTATCCTCAATTATTATACACTCTCTGTTTATATTTTACAAAAATATAACATTTTTTAATTTAATGTTTTGAAAATATTTCTGACAACATAATAACATTATGAAAGAATTTTTTAGAAACTAACTTAACCTAACTAATTGGCGAATTTACCTTATAATTTATTTCTCGATCTGCAGACCTTTTAGTAGCCTTCTTAACAATATTTGTTGATCTACGTAACTTTTGTAAATCATTTAGTGACCTGCAACATCATTAACCAAATTAATTATAGCAAGTTTAAGTTTCAATTAATTACCCAAAATAAAAGCTTACTAGAATACAAAATAATATTTTATAATATACAATATGTGGGAATACATATATATTATATGTAAATATATAAAATACAGATATCATATTGAAGGCACTTTAGTAGTTTTGAACAAAAACTTAACAAATATTTTTATAATAATTAATTTGTATGAAAATATTTGAAAAATATATTTCAATTTTATTAAATTTTCTTTATGTAAAGTAATTTCTACATAAATAGGGCATGATACAAAATGTTGTTTAATTGAAAATGACTAATAATTTTAGAATAGTATAATATATTAATGTGGTGCATTGAAATTGCAGTTAAATTTAGATAAGTTTGTTGAATGGAGTCGTGTTAATCACCTTCCATTAAATATAAACAAGTGCAGCGTTATAACGTTTTCTCGAATAAATAATATAATCACCTATAATTATTTGATTGATAGTTATATAGTTACAAGAGTTTCTTCCATTAGAGACTTAGGGATTATCTTTAATTTTAATATGGATTTTTCCATCCAGATTAACACCTTGTTGGCTGCACTGAGCAATCCAGACTATTAGTTTTAAGATATTATCAGTATTGTTTTTTAAAATGTGTTGTGACACTCTCTCAGTCTAGTCTCCGTCGTTTAACGGACGACTTATTAGTTAATGTCAATACTTATTTTACGTTTTGTTTTTGGCAAATGTGCCGTATGTGTTCAATAAGTTTTTTTTTCTGTTTAAGTAAAGTTTGTTTTCTAATCCTGACAACGTAGTTAGTATCCCCAAAAGATCCTAACAATTCAGAAGTGGGATTTGCTTCAAAAACGCCGATTGTAAGCAGGTCAGTCACGAGGTTTTACAATTACGAGTTACGACGTTCAACCAAAGTGAGGTTAGGTTTTGTCACGGCATATTATAATATACCGTGGTTCTTGTTATCAAAGTTCGTGTGGTAACATTCCAAACGGTTACGCGTTAACGTTACCGATGAGATACCATCCCGGTAAAAATAAAAACGATAACACGTATCAAAATTGAGATGGATAACGATCGAAACAATATCCAAGCGCCGTCGTACAACGATTTATACTTACAAGTTTCACAGTTACGCAAACAACTGGACAGATTGGAACAAAGAAGTCGAGAAGGTACACCGACCAGCAATAATGATGTAGCTAACTCGTCGATATCATCGACTCTGGTCGTCGATTACAGAATGTTCCCTAATTTGAACCAATCTGTCGACGTGTTCAACGGAAGAGAATCGTCGCAGGAAGCTATGGTGTGGTACAGTACTCTGGTTGGTCTCGCTGATTTGAACGGATGGCCGTTCAACTACCGTATTCAATATGTGCGCTCCCGTTTAGTTGGGGCAGCGTTAAATTGGTACATGGGCAGGGTGTTCAACAATTGGACAGAATTCGAGTCACAATTCAAACGCGTGTTCATTCGCGAGGTACAGGTATCGGACAAGTGGGACTTGTTAAGAAAAAAGTATCAAACAAAATCGGAACACTTAATGGACTACGTCATGGACAAGATACGGTTATGCCGGGATCTCGAATTACCATTTACGGATACGAAAGATCATGTGTTGGAAGGTGTGTTGGCTCGAGAACTAGCAGTGTATGCACTGGGTAAAACCCACACCAATGAGGAAGAACTTATAAGCGATATGTTATAGATTGGCAACGTTTGACGGACCGGCGAAATGCACATTTCGGGCGAACGGTTACTCAAAAGGCAAAACCACCCGCACATACTACCAATGCTATAAAACCAGATAGGATCGAGACGTCACGTGAAGAAAATTCGTCATTGTCGCAGATGCAGCACCCACTCAATAAAACCAAAACATTCAACAACGAAGTGTTCAAAGTGCGGGGCCGACGGACATACACGGGGAAAGTGTACGGTAGACACAGAAACTATACCACAAGTTCTGCAAGTGCAAATCCAAAATTTGAGGGAAGTATTAAAGCTTAATCCCTATGTTAAAACCGTTTTTGTTAACGATAATAAGTTACAGGGTCTTATTGATACCGGCTGTTCAGTGTGTTTGATCCGTGCCAGTTCTGCAACGCGTAGCAGTATGACTTGGGAACCAGTTGCACAGCCGTTATTTGTAGTTGGTGATATCCACACACCTGGGATGGCGACCATAGGGCAGGTGACGGCTGACGTCAAGATTGGAGAGGTACGGATCAAAGGACATTTGATCCTAGTGGTCCCGGATAACGCGATACCAACGGACATGCTTGTTGGACGAGATTGGTTGGACCGACCCGAAGTAAGTTACTATAAGGGTAATAATGAAATTGTGGTCGTCCCTACGGCAGCGGACCCGGTACTAATGAAAGAACTACCACATCAAGGAGATGATCTAAACAACAATAGCATTGAGATATACTTAGTTGATGGTCCACAATGTGCACTGCTGAGTTGTCATGCAGACCAGACTACGGGAGAGGCCACCCGTTGTCGTGAACAGTGTATCCAACCCACCACTGTAAATAAGTTAGAACCGATCGTTGCGGATGAGGTACACATTGACAACAGTAGGGGACCAAAAGAAAGAGAACAACTAATGCGGCTACTCAATGAATACAGGGACGTCTTCGCCAAAAATCTTTTTGAGCTCGGTTGCACCAATTTGATAAAGGTGGACCTGACTGAAAATCCTAACAGTGTACCGGTAACATGTTACCCATACAAGACATCTCCTAACGATCGTCAGTACATATCTACAATTATGAAGGAATGGAAAGAAAGTGGTACCATTACAGAAACACATTCTCTATATGCTGGACCAGTGTTATTAATTAACAAAAGCACAGGGACAAACGTTTATGTATTGATTACCGAAAATTAAACAAGCAGTTGGTTGATCTGCCATATCCTATGCCCGACATAGATGAGGAGTTAAGTACTCTTTCTCAAGGTAAAGTTTTCGCTACGTTGGACTTGTCTAACGGTTATCTACAGGTTCCATTGAGTGAAGCAGCTAAACAGAAAACCGCATTTATTACCCCGGATGAAACGGCACAGTTTGAAAGGTTACCTTTCGGCCTCAAGAACGCTCCTGCAGTATTCTGGAAACTAATGTATAAGGTCTTCCACGATTTGAAGAACAACGGAGTTCTACGATATTACTTAGATGATATGATCATACCGGCTAATGATTGGGAAGATCTGATTAGGAAACTCAGATTAGTTTTCAATGCACTTAGAGCCGCCAAGCTGACATTAAAACCGAACAAATGTAGTTTTGGAAAAACTGTACTGGAATTTCTTGGATTTCAAATATCAATTGGCTCGATCAGTCCTGGAAAGAAGGCAAGTGCTATTGGCAGTTTCGCTAAACCATCCAACGTACATGATATAAGACGCTTTCTTGGACTGGCAGGGTTCTTCAGACGTTTTATATATTAATATGCACACATAGCAGAACCGTTAACAAGACTGACGAAGAAAAACGAACGCTTTCAATGGACAGAAGCTCAGGAGATAGCGTTTAACGAGCTAAAACGTTTGCTGACCAGTAAGCCTGTACTACGATTGTTCAATCCGGATTCACCAGTAACAGAAGTGCATACTGATGCTTGTGCGGATGGCTTAGCAGGCATGTTGTTGCAAGGGGACTTGAACACCCCTTTACATTTGGTTTATTATGTTAGCAAGAAGACAACACCAACAGAACGCCAATATCACTCTAGTCGCCTAGAGTTTATGGCGATTGTTTGGACGCTGAAGAGACTGCGAGCCTTCCTGTTGGGCAGGAAGTTTGTGGTCTGTACTGATTGTCAGGCGTTGGTGTACCTCAATGAAAATAAGACATCTAAACACCAGATCGCCCGGTGGTTTGATATACTTCAGGAATTTGATTTTGAAGTAAGGTATCGACCAGGGTCTCACATGGCCCATGTTGATGCTATGAGCAGGGCACCGGTAGAAGAAGCAGACAGTCCAGCAGACCAACTATGGGATGCACATCCTCAGGCGTTTACATTGATTACCATGAATGACAGGGTTGCCTATATGCAACAAGGGGACGAAGCTACTCGTGAAGTAATCAAGATTTTGATGATGGATGCAGCAGAACGAAACAAAAAAGAAAATGGTATTGTTAGTGGTTATAAGCTGTGAGATGGAATACTATACCGAAACGTCCAGGGCAAAGACCTGTTTTTTGTTCCCAAAACAATGCGGAAGGGATTAGTTATTGCGGCACACGAACTCTCAGGACACTTTGCAGTAGACCGTACAGTACAAAAGTTGCAAAAAGATTTTTAGTTTGTAAAAATGAGGAGATATGTAAAACAACACATCAAAATGTGTATAGACTGTTTGGTGAGTAAAAGGCCAGGAGGTAAGAGGCCAGGACTTTTGCACCCTATACCGCCTGGTACTCGTCCTTTTTCTCTAATACACGTGGATCATGTAGGACCCTTCGAAACGACAACTAAGATGAACAAGTATGTATTAGTGGTGATAGATAACTTGACAAAGTATGTCCATCTATACCCCACAAGAAGCACTAACACAAAAGAGGTAACCAAAAGTCTCTTACAATTCATAAGGGTGCGAGGTGCCCTAGACCGAGTGATCTCCGACCGTGGCACCGGATTCACATCCAAGAGTTTTGAAGAGTTTTTCAGAACACACAACATACGACACACGCTGAACTCATCAAGACACCCACAAGCTAATGGGCAAGTAGAACGGGTCAACCGTACGTTGGTTAGCACGTTGATGATTTACACAAAAGAACACAACCATTGGGATAAGGTGGTTGGTGAGGTGGAGATGTATCTCAACAACATGCACAACAAAACGACTGAGATGACACCATATGAACTCTTACATGGGTACGCCCCCAAACCATAGGCGTGCGCAGGGGGTATGCAGGGTATGCAGCTGCTTACCCTGAAGCTCTTTGAGGGGCAAAAATCGTTTTTGGAAAAAATACTTTTGTGCGCAAGAAAAATAATTACTAATTATAGTGCGGCCCAGGAGTGTACATATTATTGATTATTATGTTGAAACTTGAAACTTGTCCGTCTGGAATGGAACTGTGGTGGGAGAAAATCGGCCTGGCTGAGCGCACGAGGTTCAGCACAGACCATAGATATTAGATAACAGAAGAACGGCACTGGCAGTGATAACGTTACGGCAGTGATAACGTTTGATTAGCGTATAAAATATACGTTTATTTTATAATAATTTGACGTTTACCCGTTAAACCATACTACCATAGTTAAAAATTCATTTTTTATATGTCTGTGCGTTGATTTCGGATTTCATAGTTTATCGATCAGTCAATATGAAACCTAGTAAAAATAAAAGAACTTTACATTCATACTTTTCTAAACAGGTAGGTTATAATAGAATTTACAATTGGATACTATTTGATAACATAAGTGTTTCAATTAAATTTAATATTATATCATACCTATTGATAGAATAATGCGGTTTCCACAAATGCAAGTATAAAAGAAGAAGACTTGGATGACCCTAATACATGTATTGAAAGTGATGACGGCGTGGGGATTAAAAAAATTGACCAGGTAGATATATTATATTTTATGTTAATGTATAATATTATCTATGTATATTACCTATTCTATAGTTTAATGTCTTACTATAAAATGAAACATTTTTTTTTAAATTGTTCATTAATTGCTTATAATTTGTTGCATTTACATATGTTCTTTTATTTGTTATCAGAGTCAAATTATCTGTAGTGTAGCTGACACAAAAGATATTGAACTTTCCAACCTACCTAAATTTGGTTTAACCAACCTAAATTTAGTTAAGTCTTCTACACAAAATCAGGTAAATTCATAAATCATAAATACTGAAAACAAGTTTTTATAATATGTGTTATAAGTTTAAAGTGTGTAATTATTGAAAAACTTTTAAACTGTCTTATAGAATTCTTACATTTTCACCTAATTGAAAGTGTCAAGTGATCAGGTTTATCTATGATGCTCCTAATGCAAATAAGTTTTCAATAATGATTTAGAGTTGATAATAATTAAAATAAATGAACAAAGGTACTGTAAAAGAGTTTTTTTCTACAATGCTTCAATTGGTATTTGGTAATGAATATATTTCTGCAATAGTTAAGTGCACTGCTTCAGAATAAATTAAAGGTATTTTAAGAATGCTTTTAATAATTCTGCAATAATGAATGATTCACTGCAATAGGTACTATATTAATAATATATTATATAATTGCATGCATTGCTTTATTTATGAAAAAACTAATCATCACTGCTTGGCTTTTGAAAAGTATTACTATTTAATTTATATTTTTAGTTGTTCAAAGCTTCCATTTATAAAATATAAACAAAACAAAATATTATCATTTATCAAAAACAATATAAGACTTTTTAAGCAATACCATTAGGAAACAGTTGCATGTATAAAAACAAGGTGTAACTTGTTATACTTAGTTTGCTAATACTATGTAAAAACAAAAGAGCATTTAATTAATGACAGTAGTCTTCTTATTTAAATTAAATTATACAATTCCAGACTATCACTGATCCTGCAGATCCGGTCTATCCTATAAGTTCCAATCGATATGAAAAAATGGAAAGAATAAAAAAAGGCCCATTTCAGCCACATGCCATCATATTTCCTCGAAGAAAATTGGGTGCTTCAGAAAGAAATTTTCATGATAATTGGTATGGTCAATTTAATTGGTTGGAATACAGTCCATGTTTGGATGCTGCATTTTGCTTCCCATGTCGATGTTTTGCTCGTGACATTTCTTCACAAAGAGGTCATGCTGATAAAGCATATACAAAAACTGGATTCAGAGGCTGGAATATTGCTACCACAAAGTTCAAAGCACATCAAATAACGTCTATTCATATTAGTAGCGTAAATATATTATCTGAATATCTTAAAGCAAACCCAATTGATGGAATACTAGTAAAAGAAAAACAATTAGAAATAAGTCGTCAAGAAGAACAAAGAATTGCTAATCGAACTATTATGAAGAGACTCATCGATATAATAATTACTTTAACGAAAGGTGGTCGAGCTCTAAGAGGACATAATGAAAAAAATGACAGTTTTGAAAAAGGATTGTTTTTAGAAATAGTACATCTTCTTTCTAGATATGATCCTGTTATTAAGAATCATTTAGAAAACGGAGCAAGGAATACAACTTATACAAGTAATCGCATTCAAAATGACATTTTAAATAGTATTGAGAACACTATGCTCTTTTTAATAATATCAAATGTTCAAAATAAACCAGTATCTATTATTTCTGATGACACCACAGATATGGGTCGTCATGAACAAATGTCAATTGTTGTTCGTTACTTTGATGATGACACTTTTAACCCTATTGAACGATTTGTTGGACTTCAAAGATTGAAGCTTGTTGATTCACAGTCAATTTTTAATGAGCTATCAATGGTACTAAAAAGTTTAAAAATTCAGTGGAGAGATGTTGTTTCGGTTTGTTTTGATGGGGCTTCTACCATGTCCAGTTGTATTTCAGGGGTACAAGCTAAGTTTAAAGAAGTAAATTCAAGTATAATGTACGTACACTGTTATGCACACTGTCTTAATTTAATTCTTGTTGATGCTTGTACATCTAGAAAAGAAAATAGAATTGTATTTGATTTTTTTGGAGTAGTACAGTTAACTTATTCATTTATTGAAGGAAGTGCTATACGCCATGCAGTTTTGGAACGAATATCAGCTGATATCAAGGCATCGTTAAAGTCAATGAAATCTTTATCTACAACAAGATGGGCCTGTAGCAGTGTCAGCTTTAAAACATAATTATTCGGCTATTTTATTAGCACATGAAGAAATAGTAGATAGAACAAAACAACCTGATGTTAGAGCTAAAGGACGTGGTTTATTGTTTCAACTCAAAACTTTTCAATTTATTTTAGGACTTGAAATGATGGATCCAATTCTACAAATTATAAATAAAGTAAGCAAATCATTACAGTGTGAGAATGTTGATTTATCGTTAGCAATGTATAATATTAACGCTCTTCGATCAGTGCTTATTGAAAAAAGAAATGAAAATACATTTAAAACTATGTTTGATATTTGTACTTCTATATGTGAAAAAATTGATAATCCATTACCATTACCCACAAAACGAAAAGTTTCAACTCGTATCGACAATATTAATTCACAGTTCCAGGCACAATCATTAGAGGAAGAATTAAGAGTCCAAACATTTTATCCTATGCTTGATATTATGATTAGTGGAATTGATGAAAGATTCAATCAAGACACTATCAATCTAATAAATGCAATTGATGGATTAATGAAATTAAAAATATGTATCACAGATATAAATTTATTAAGCAATCATTTTGAATGCAATAAAGATGAATTGGTAGCTGAAATAAATTTGTTACAAAAACATGAAACAATAACTAAACAAATTGAAGGCAACTTGGGCGCTAAAATGCTTCATATTTGGCTTCAATGGTTAAAAAATTATGATAAACAAAATATTTTTGGACAGTTTACTAACATTTTAAAGAAGTTTGCAGTTATACCGGTCACAAGCTGTACATGTGAACGATCATTTTCAAAATTAACATTAGTAAAATCCAAGTTAAGAAGTACTATGCTTCAAGAAAGACTAAATGCATTGATGCTTATAACGGTAGAACAAGAAATGGCTATTAACTTAAATCCCGACGATATAATTGATCATTTCAAAAATTCTACACAACGCAGAATGATGTTATAATAAAATATATTATTTATTAATATGATAATGTTTTTTTTTGTTTGTTTTTTAATTGTACAAGTTGTATGACATAACTATTTTAAGTTTTATCACTTTTATTTTTATTTTTATTTGAGTTTTAAGTAAATTTTTTGAATTAAACAGCAAGACATTTGAATATTTGTGTATTGTGTATATATTTTATCAGAATTTTACATTCTTAAAATAACATTCAGGGGGTGCCTGTGATAATCTAATGCTTAATTAGGGGGGGAGGAAAAAGTACAAAATTGGCTAAACACAGTGAAAACACTGTAAACAATGGGAAACTAAGGCGATTGGGGGGAGAATGCCCCTTTTGCCCCCCCCTCCTGGATCCGCCACTGCTTCTGCATACCCTGAACAAGAGGGCTGCGCACGCCTATGCCCCAAACTAACTAACAGTGTAATTCAACAATTTGTAATTCTACAAGTAAAGTACAGAGGACCTTTACAGGTGATAAAAGTTCTACCTAGCGACACTTATCATGTGCCAAGGGATGGTGGACGGGTATACAGTACTACAGCTCATGTATCCCAATTGAAGCAGTGGCGACTAGTGAACGAGGAAGACAACGTATCTGATGAAGAGGACCCTCTGTCAGAGGAAGAAGATGCTAGCGCTGTTCGGGAGGATCTCAACAATGAGGAACCTAACGAGTCAGGCAGTAAGGTAGCCGAAGAGCCGCCGAAGAGGAGCAGACGCCCACCGGCCTACCTTGAAGACTACATCCAGTGACAATACGAGGACGCATTGGAGGTCAGGACGGCCGAGTGTTGGCTGCACTGAGCAATCCAGACTATTAGTTTTAAGATATTATCAGTATTGTTTTTTAAAATGTGTTGTGACACTCTCTCAGTCTAGTCTCCGACGTTTAACGGACGACTTATTAGTTAATGTCAATACTTATTTTACGTTTTGTTTTTGGCAAATGTGCCGTATGTGTTCAATAAGTTTTTTTTTCTGTTTAAGTAAAGTTTGTTTTCTAATCCTGACAACGTAGTTAGTATACCTAAAAGATCCTAACAACCTTTATTAAAAAAGCTTTTAAGATGCTTGGTTTTATTAATAGAAGTACGGTTAATTTTAAAAATACCAATGCCTTAAAAACTTTATATTTTTCCCTGTGTAGTAAACCTATATACATACTACTGTATTTATATCATGATTTAGGTCAACAACAGGATAATGCACATCTCTCTACTGTTCCTAGAATTAACTCTTTTCATTTTGCACGTTTCCTAAACACATTAACACGTACCAAGGGCACTCGTTATAAGTTGTGACACGTCTCACCAACGCCTTGTAAAACAGTGTCCTAGGCCAAAAGTCTGCATATATATACAGGTAGAGCTCTACACTAAGTTAGATTTAGTTTCACATTCAGTCAGGACGTACACTCGTCGTTACCTACAATAGTAAACATCGACACGAGTCACTAGGTCCAAACTACTTTATTTTTTAAACTAAACTAATATCTCGGGCAGACCGTAAAACTCTGTCCTCAAATTTATTGAAGTAAGATTTATTAAATATACATATATATTACCATTTACGCAAAGTGTTATTATTTGACTCGCCTACATCACTACTACGGACAACCAGCGTACCTACAGACCAGCGTGACTACGTCATTTATTGAGTGCTTTGTAGTGAGAGATCACTACATAAGACTTTTTGGTGTCAGGTGTGGGGTTCACTTCTAAACGAACATATTTGGAATTATCCAAATCAGTAATTTAGAAAACCCATCTGACGTACCACGCGAACGGTTTTAGAAACCCAATTGTTTTCAATTGGTCTACGCAACAGCAGTTTTGTAGCTAGATCCGCGAGCCACTTCGTCTTACCATTTTGCAGAGCATTACCAAAGCATTCCACATTTCCACGAGCATTCCAGAGCATTTCAGAGCATTCCACGAGCGTTCCAGAGCATTTCAGAGCATTCCACAAGCATTTACAGAGCATTCCAGAGCATTCCACAGGCATTTCCAGAGCATTCCAGAGCATTCACAGAGCATTCTACGGGCATGTCCAAATTGTAAGTCGTTTAAATAATATATTAGTGCATGTCTGAAAGTCCAAGAACAAGTTGGGAAATAGTTAGGTATAACCCTAATACTTTACGTATAACCATGGCCACCGTAACGTTATCTATGGAAGCAGCAATTAAGCTAATTCCGTCTTTTAAAGGGGGAAATGACACGGACTTATCCGCACTTGAAACCAAATGCGAATTTGTATTCGCTAACGTAACGGAAAACATTAGACCAACTATACTAAACGCTATAATTGCCCAACTTTCAGGGAAAGCTTTTGAGGCCATACGTTATAGGGAATTCACGGAATGGGGTGAACTAAAAAACCATTTTAGGACCATTTTTAGTACAAAGCATTCCGTTAACTATTTGCAAAAATCCCTAAGTTCGATAAGGCAAGAAAGAAATGAGAAAATCCAAGATTTCGCAAGTAGAATTGAAAAAATTTATCACGAATTAACACACGCGCTAACAATAGGAAAAACCGCCACCGAGTTTAAAATAATCGCGCAAACTATCCAAGGCCAAGCACTGAGTGTATTTATGTCAGGAGTACATCCAGCCATAAATACAATACTTGAGGCACGAGCCGTTGGAACATTCGAGTTAGCCGTAGTTATCGCTATGGAAAAAGAAAGAAGTTTTGAAGATAGGGCACCCAGATTTGATAAAAATAATTTTAAAAATAATAAAAATGCAATTAAATGTAACCGATGTAATAAAAT
Source organism: Neotoxoptera formosana (assembly GCA_022818045.1). Classification (NCBI taxonomy): domain Eukaryota; kingdom Metazoa; phylum Arthropoda; class Insecta; order Hemiptera; family Aphididae; genus Neotoxoptera; species Neotoxoptera formosana. Next base: position 41,245,766 of record CM040633.1, on the reverse strand, counting down.
GGGACACTACGCAAACGAATGTCATTCTAATATAGCAACTAACTCGGGGTTTAGAAATCCTACTTATAACAATAATACTTATATAAAAAAAGAAAATACGGGACAAGTTAAATTTTGTAAATATTGCAAAAAACCCAATCACGAGATAAAAGATTGTAGAAAACGAATTTTTAATGAGAACAAAAAAAAACAAGAAGGAGAAAATAGACCTTCAAGCGAAATAAATCGTACCGCAGGTGAAATACTAAACAATGTCCGCGTAATAAAACAAATAAGGAGGAACACATTACATGTGAATCAAATAATTTTGAACCACGAACTATTAATTTACTAATAGACTCGGGAGCTGATATGAATTTAATTAAAATTTCGGCAATAGAAAAAAACGTAATCGTAAATGAACATGACAAACGACCAATTCGAGGTATTAATCCAACACTAGTATACACGCTAGGATCGATCGTGACTCCCATACAGATTGACGAGGGAACATTTATTATTAAATTTAGCATAATTAAAGATGATTTCCCAATACCAGGTGCAGGCATAATAGGGCGTAATTTCTTAAAAGACAACAAAGTAATTCTGGACCTTAGCCAAGAATTATTCATAATACCGGAACCCATAAAAAATAATCAAATCGTAATACCGCCTCGTAGCAACTGCGTATTATTAATTCAGAACGACGATGACATTAAACACGATCATATAACTATTTCCAAACAAGACATTAATGAAGACGTGATACTTGCGAATAGTATTAGTCCAGTCCATGGAGACAAAATTATAAGTAACGTTATAAACATTTCCGAACAATCATTTGTGATTGACGAATTATCCACTAAGAATATTAAGTGGGAACCTTACGACGAAAGAGTATTAGTCGTAAATGAAAAAAACACAAATTTAAACCGAATAAATAAATTAAAAGAAACCATAAAAGTCGAACATTTAAATAGCGAAGAGAAAGCTAGTATTTATGAATTATGCTCCGAATACGCCGATATTTTCTTTCTAGAGGGAGACCGACTAGGTGCCACTGATATCGTGACACATAACATAAGTACACCACGTAGTTTAAAACCTATTAACATACGACCATATAGATTACCATGGGCTTTTCAAGAAGAAATCGAAAAACAAGTGAAACAAATGAAACAAGATAAAATAATCCGTAACTCTACATCGCCTTTTAATTTCCCACTAGTAGTTGTGAAAAAAAAGAATTTAACTAGCGAAGGCGCACCGAAATTACGTATTTGTGTCGATTTTCGTAAATTGAACGAAGTAACTGAAAACGAAACATATGGACTCCCTAACCTATTAGAAATTTTAGAATCGCTAGGTTCATCTAAATACTTTTCCACACTCGATCTTGCCAGTGGGTACCACCAGATTAAAATTAATGAAGTAGATACACATAAAACCGCATTTTCCACAAAATCCGGACATTATGAATATCTACGCATGCCTTTCGGGCTGAGCTCCGCCCCAGCAACTTTTACAAGGGCAATGAAATCAGTTTTAATGGGACTAGAAGAAATGTGCACTGCATATCTTGATGATATTGTTGTACATGGTGCTAGTTTACGAGATCACCAGGAAAAATTAAGACACGTTTTCGATAGATTACGAATTCATACATTACAATTAGAACCACTAAAATGTGCTTTTCTTAGAAAAGAAGTTTTATATTTGGGGCATATCATAAATGAAAACGGTGTTTCACCCGATCCGAAAAAAATACAGTGTATGAAAAACTACCCGCGTCCTAAAAACCCTAAAGATATTAAATCATTTTTAGGATTACTAAATTATTATCGGAGATTTGTGGACAATTTCGCAAAAATTGCGAAACCATTAACAACATTACTTAAGAAAAACGTAATATTTACGTGGGATGACCGGTGTGAAAATGCATTTGAAATTTTAAAACAAGCCTTAATAAACTCTCCATTACTAGTATACCCAGACTGGGAAAAAGGAAATTTCAATTTAACAACGGACGCAAGCCAATACGCAATAGGTGCAGTACTATCGCAGGGAATCGTACCAAATGACCAACCAATCGCATATGCTAGTAGGACTCTTAACCAAGCAGAGACAAACTATAGCGTTATCCAAAAAGAACTTTTGGCAATTATTTGGGCAGTAAAACATTTTCGCTGTTATTTATACGGCAGACATTTTTGTATCATAACCGATCACCGTCCATTAACTTTTCTATTTGGTATCAAAGATGTGTCATCACAACTTATGCGTTGGCGATTACAATTATCGGAGTATGACTATACTATCAAATATCGGGCAGGCACGGAGAACTCTAACGCCGACTGTCTGTCACGCATACGAATGATCACCTCCGAGCCAAACGAAAACAAAACCGAAAATGAAACAAACAGTACACGTACGTTTAATGAATTCGAAATAGCCGAGAATAAAGTGATTTTTAATTCGAGAATCACAGAAGTAGATGGCAGTATAAAAAAATGCAAACAATAATGAAAACTTAATACTACCTTTTTCCCAAGATTGCGTAACAACACATCCGGCCATAAACCAAATAATTCATGATTATAAATTAGACAATTTACAATTTACTAACAAGGACAAAACAATAATTTTTAATCGAACGGATAGATTAATTATAATTTATAATATAAAAACCACATACTTAGTAGAACTAAAAGCCGAACAATTTTTTTAAATAATTACCGAAATTAAAGAATTTTGCCAACAAAATAATATTAACGATTTTAGTACAATTAGAATAGAAGGTACTTCGACCTTGAATAGCTATATGAGAATACGTGCAATGTTTAGATACATTTTTAAAGACAGCAAAATAGCTGTGACTATTTATAACGAACAACATTTGACAAATGAGGACAAACAACAAATAATATATGAATACCATAATACACCCACAGGAGGTCACTCTGGTATATCACGTACCGTAAAAAGATTGAAACTTAATTATCAATGGAAAAATTTGAAAAACGATGTAAAAATATATATACAAAATTGTGAAATATGTCAGAAAAATAAAACACATAAGAAAACGAAACAACCTATGCTAATAACAACCACTGTCACGAAAGCTTTCGAAAGAATTTGTTTGGATATAGTGGGTCCATTACCAATAACTGAGCTAGGAAATACACACATTCTAACTATGCAGGACGAACTTACACGATATGCGTTAGCAGTAGCACTAGCATCAACAGACGCATCCACTGTAGCACGAGCATTTGTTGAATGCTGTGTTTGCATTTTCAGAATACCAACATCCATCTTAACGGACTGCGGAACCAATTTCTTATCCGACGTATTCAAAGCTATGTGCAAATTGTTAGACATCGGAAAATCTAAAACTACACCATGGCACCCGCAGGCTAATGGATTTTTGGAACGGTCACACAAAGTTTTAAAAAATTATCTGCGTAGTTTTGTCGATAAAGACAATAACTGGGATAAATTATTGTGTTACTCAACTTTTTGTTATAACACGACTGTCCACACCTCAACTGATTTTACACCATACGAGTTACTATTCGGAAGAAAACCAAACATTCCATCAACTCTAACAAGAGAACCAGAGCCTCAATACAACTATGATAATTATGTATTTGATTTAAAGAAAATTATGCAAGAAACGCACCAAATTGCTAGAAATAACCTTATAAAGAAAAAGGAAAACAATAAAGAATACTATGACAAAACCGATAACCCAATTACATTACACATCGGAGACAAAATATTACTCAAAGACCAGAACAAGAAAAACGCGTTAGCTCAGAATTGGATAGGACCATACGAAGTTATTATAATACATAATAATGAAAACATAACTATTAAAAAAGGGCGTAAAGACTGTCACACGCATGTTAACAACGTAAAAAAATTTTCCGACTAATATAGTATAAATCAAACTAAAAAAAAAAAAAAATATAATAATAATAATAAATATATCTATATGACAAGTAGGTTATAATAACCATATATATATATTTGTATAGATCCATATTCAACATTTTCGCCATCTTCCTCTTACTTGTAACCATCCAGGGACAACAACGATTCCAGGATGAACCACTTTTACAGCAATCCGGTATTTACTTCGAAAACCGGGGACCTATGAAAATCGTTACGTCAAAATGGGAACCAACTGTTTTCCTCAACGTAACGTACTTTAGTAACATGTATAAAAAACTTAAAACTTACATTAATATAGCTGAAGACTACTGTAAAATTTATAACGAACGATTTAATTCCACGAAACCTTATTGCACTATGATACATGGAAACATAAAACAATTGTTGAAACATATAGAAGAAAAAAAATTATTAATGCTTAACTCAGTAGGACATGGGAAAAGGGATAAACGAGCCATATTTCCAACTATCGTTAAAACCGCGAAAGTTCTATATGGACTTTGCGACATTAATTGCTTATGGAACTCATTTTTAAATTTAAGGAAATTTAGGGAAACAGGTTCAAACGAACTTAAACTACAGGACAAACGTATAAAAATTGTAGAAGTAAAACAACATAGGGATGAAGAGATAGATAAACCAGGGTTAGAATCAATATACGAACTAAAACGAATAACAAAAGCATACGAATCTAAAGATCAGGTGCTGGAACACTTATTAAATATAAAAATACTACTAGACCAATATACATTCGAAATCAACTCCCTAACTGATATAATACAAACAGCAAAATTAGGACAAATACACCCAAGTCTAATTAGCCTAAACGAGTTAAACCTACAACTGAAAGATATAAAAGTAAGCTTACCAAGTGGGACAGACTTACCGATAGAATTAGATAATGAGGACTCACAAGAAATACTACGACTTTCAGATGTAATAATATATTATTTAGATGATAACATAGTTTTTAAGATTAACATACCTTTAGTTTACCAACATGTATTAACTTTGTATTACTTAATACCTAAACCAGTATGTCATGCTAACAATTATTGTATTTATACTAAAACTAACCACAAATTCCTAGCTGTAAGTAAATCAAAGGAGCTCTACTCTACATATAGCGAACTAGATCAGGTAAAATGCAAAAGTGCACGTGATTTCCTACTTTGTCCTGAAATTAGTCCCTTACATCCTAGAAACAATAAACCCATTTGTGAAATACTTCTGATACAAGATCCAAAAGAAGTGCCAGATAATTGTGAGATAATGCAAACCAAAATTCGCACGTCTATCTTCCATAAATTAAAATACAAAAACCAATGGCTTTATTCATCAACAGGAGAAACAGTTTTTATCACATGTGATAACGATAAGCAATCCATTAACCATCTACTCGAAGGAGTAGGACTTTTTGCCCTTAATGAAACATGTAAGGCATACGCAACTTGAGACATTTTGATACCAGGAGAAGTAAATTTTCAAGAAGAATACCTAGATTTCGTTCCAGGTTCAAAAATAAAAAACATCGATACTTTACTAAACAACCAATTCAATGATAATAACCGACAAAACCACATACGGGGTAACCAGATGGAAGACTTAAACGACTTAGCCAAACCACTAAGTGAATTGACAGAAAAAACCGAAGAAGACAAGAAAATACAAGAAATTAAACAAAATCAAACACAAAGTAACTATTTGTTATACTCAGTAACAATTTTAATATTACTAGGAAGTGTAATATTTATCACAATAAAAGTCAATATAATACTCAGAGAGCGGGAAGTACCAAATTCAAATAAACAAAAGAAAGAAGAAGAACTTCCTTTGCAACCAACCATAACAACCATAGAAAATCCAATTGAAGAAGAAAATAATCAACCAATGTACCCTAAACTTAAAATGGATTTCTAACTTTCCGGGGCTTTCCTTTTATAGGGGAGGTGTGTAGTAAACCTATATACATACTACTGTATTTATATCATGATTTAGGTCAACAACAGGATATTGCACATCTCTCTACTGTTCCTAGAATTAACTCTTTTCATTTTGCACGTTTCCTAAACACATTAACACGTACCAAGGGCACTCGTTAGAAGTTGTGACATGTCTCACCAACGCCTTGTAAAACAGTGTCCTAGGCCAAAAGTCTGCATATATATACAGGTAGAGCTCTACACTAAGTTAGATTTAGTTTCACATTCAGTCAGGACGTACACTCGTCGTTACTTACAATAGTAAACATCGACACGAGTCACTAGGTCCAAACTACTTTATTTTTTAAACTAAACTAATATCTCGGGCAGACCGTAAAACTCTGTCCTCAAATTTATTGAAGTAAGATTTATTAAATATACATATATATTACCATTTACGCAAAGTGTTATTATTTGACTCGCCTACATCACTACTACGGACAACCAGCGTACCTACAGACCAGCGTGACTATGTCATTTATTGAGTGCTTTGTAGTGAGAGATCACTACACCTGGTTAGGTCTCATCTTGAGTTTGGTTCAATTGTCTGGTCACCTCACTATTTTTCATATACCAGTCTAATTGAAAATGTTCAATATAAGTTTCTAAAACTATTATGCTTCAAATTAAATTTACCCATCACAAGAGAATCTTATAAACTGCATATTTCCCAATTGGGGATTGCGTCTTGTGATTTGAGAAGAGATGTTGCGGATATTATGTTCTTATATGACTTATTAAATAGTCTTATTTATTCTCCGGAATTATTATCTCAAATTGGTATTAATGAGCAAACTCACGTATTAAGAAAATCTAATTTTTTTCATGTTTCTCTTTCCAAAAATAATTATACTTCCACCTCGTTTTTCCCCAGAGCTTTATCTTTGGCTAACAGTATAATGGATCATATTGATTTTTTTGGTATGTCTCGTTTTGTATTCAGACAGAATGTTTACTTGGCTTTAAATTTAAATTCTCTTGTTTAATTATTATTATTATTATTATTTTTATTTTATTCTTATTTTTTTTGTTGTTGTTGTATAACCATTTATTGTTAATTAATGATTTTTACTGTACTATTTATTAATTCTTTATTTTGCTGTTAACTAATACTTTTGGTACTAAGTAATTTTACTTCTATTGTATCCATATTCTGTATAAGATAAGCTGAACTGTACTTAAAATTATTCAAATTGCTAAAGGGTTTTATTGCCCGTTTATTATACATAAATAAATAAATAAATAAATATTACATTCTTTGTGGAATAGAAAATTGTTCATTTTCTTCGAGTCGGTTTTTTCCTTTACTATAATCACGGTAACTATGTATTTTTTCATCTTTGTGCTTAAATTTGTTTTTATTTCTTACTGATTCTTCCCAAAACTCTCTTTTCACATTTTGATGATGACTTCTTTGAAAATGGTTCCGACTATCAAATTGTATTTGTTCATCATGGTATCGGAATTTGTTTGGCCTATTCACATAATTTATATTTAATTATAAATATTTTATATATATTTAAAGCTAATAGAATAGATAATTGCTTAATTTGTTCAATAATGTATTGACTAGAGCTACTTTAAATTGAACCATTGTGAAATGTGAATGGTATGTAATGTACACTAAACTTTACCTATATTTTTTGTCATATTTACGATGGATTTTATTTTTCCAACGATTTGTTTCTCTATGTCTTATTGGGTAATTATGAATGGAATCTTCCCAAAAAAAAGGGCTTCTTCTGGCTCTATTATCTTTGTCATTTTTTATCTGAACATCGTCTTTAGGAGTGCTAGCCACTGGTATGAGTATTTCTTCATCATTCGTCAATTCACCACTTTCCATTTCCGAAATTATGTCTAACGATTTGTTTGTTGTTATCAATGGTAAGGTAATTGGATCTGATAGTTGTACATCATTTAATTCTGAGAGTATATCAAGAAAAGTAAATTTTTCTGATAAATGTAAATACACCATCTGGAAAATATTAAATAACATAACGTTAACAATAAAACATTATTCAATTTGAAACATTGTTATTCAATTTAGGCACCTAATAAATTAGATATTTTCTTTTTAACATTCTGTACAGTTGAACAAAATAATATTTAACTATGCATTTTAATTTATTCAACTATAGACTAGTTTTAATTAGTAGACCAGGTTAGGCTCCTGTTGCAGTTGCATGTGTCTTATTAGAAAACCAAAATGTAATTATTATTATTATTATTATTATGATTTTTTTTTTTTAATTATAAAATGTATTTATAAACATTTTGGCTCTTGATATCATTGTATTTATTCATGAGACTCGCAAACATAGTCATGTTGGCCACCCCTGGACTATATAATATAAATTTGAACACTAAAAATAACATGCATAACATGTATGATTTTTGGTTCTAATTTTTATTTTTATGACCTATTTTATTTTAATAGGTTTCTGAATTTTTTAAAAATGTTCTTATATCTATAGTAACTTATATCTAAAAGATATTAAGACTTATCAAAAAAGAAACAATGTATAAAAGTATAAAGAAACCTTAATACTGTTTTGATTAACATAGGTACCTCGTGTTCACCATCTTCAGTAATGACTTCATATACCTTTGACTTTTTTAAATATTCCATATTGTCTAGCGAATCACATGTCTTGTTAATCTGAACATCAAATGTATCATCATGTCTAACAGTAACACAGGAAATATTATTAATACTGCTATTGTAGTTAACGATAGGCAATTCAGACCCGTCAAGACTGATATTATTTTTTTTATGAGAAATACAATTTGGATTAAGTAAGTTGTCATCCATGGAAATAATTTGTACATACTCCAATGGTACAATGGGTTTATTATGAACTGCATTATTTTCCATCCCATTAGACTCTTTATTAACGTTTATTATACAATTCTTAGATAATTTAATTTTTTGATTGTTCATATCATGAATTTTTATTTTATTACTTACATAACTTGTTGATATATTCTTACTGGGCGACATATCTACATTACACATTTTTAAATCACCATTATTTATTTTGGTGGTCTTTACCCCGGGTTCAATCGTTTTGATTGTTTCTCTTTTTGGACTACAGTCATAAATTGTTGATGATCTTTTATTCAAATATCTACTTAACCCAATCAACGGTTCAATGTTATCATTTAGTGTGGTTTCTTTTTGTATTTTTTCAGGGTTTTTGTTGTTGGATTTACACAATGTTGGACTTGACAAACTGAGACATTTTTCTATTGGGTCATCAAAATGTACCATGAACTTTTTTATTTTTTTTGAACTTTTCTTCTTTATATTTTCTAAATTGTTTTCATTATTATTCTTGCTTTGTACTATTATTGGTTTAATAGATAGAGTCTTGGTAGGTTGCACGTTCAACTCATTTGACAAATAATTTTTAATACTATTAACATTTACAATAGACATAGGTTCAATTGATTTTCTTTTAGGCATGTATTTAATACCAGATTTTTTATCTTCATCTTGAGGTTTTTTATGATTAATTATTGTTTTGTGTTGTTCATTAGTATTTAATAAATCATGTGAACTTGAACTAGACGAGATTTCACTTCCAAATAGCTCAACTTTAACAGACTCATATACTTGTTTTTTTTTTGCTCCAAGGCTTTTTGTTTTTAATGCATTTTTTATTTTAGATTTTTTTGAAAGTTTTAAGTTAGATTTTAAAGGTGTACATTCAACTTGATCTTTCATTGTCTTATCAATAATTTTACAACTGGTATTGTTTGAAGTTTTAGTATGATTTTGTTCTAAAGGTACAATCAATGTATCAACAGACCTTGAATTTCCTAGAGTAGAAGGAAACGGTGAAATTGTGGGCCTATTTAAATATGTTTCACTGAATACTTTGATTAAAGGTGTTTCTGTCAATGAATCATCATAATGTTTTTGTGTACATGGCTGAATTGGATCGTATTCATGTTCTATTTTTGAAATAGGAGTTTCGGGTACATCAACAGCAGCATCATCACGTTTGTTTTGAGTTTCATAAACTAGATTCGGTTTAACTGGTTCAATACTAATACCTTTTATAGGTTTAGTTAATTCACTCGATTTGTTTGCATCAGTTTGATCTAATAAACATTGTTCTTTTAAATATTTAGTTAATTTGTTTGACTTCTTTTCTGTCAATGAATGATTATAATTATTAGACAATTTTAAAATATTAGGATATTTTTCCTGATTTGTTTTTTTTGGCACAGTTTTTAAGTTTGAAGACTTAATTAATTGATTTTGACTATTTTTCTGTTCATTCATTTTAGCATGAGACTGTTTCAGGATTTGAGTTACAGTCTGACTTTTTGAAGAATCAGATTTGATAGGAAGTTGTTTATTATTAAACTTGGTTATTTTTTCTGAAGTTTCTAAAGAAGTCATAAATTCACTTTGTTTTTTCAATAGTTTTTCATTATTGTATTTTTTTAAAGAATCAGATTTAACTGACGGTTGTTCAGTAGACAATTCTGGAGATTTTAACAAATTCGAAAATTCACCTGGTTTTTTTAGCATTTTTTTATTTATGGCATTTATTGATGTACCAGTTGTAATTGGCGCTTCTGCATTATACAATTTAGTTATTTTATCTGATGTTTCCGATGATGTTTTAATTTTACTCTGTTCTTTCAATGATTTAAGATCATTCAATGTATTCAGAGAATCAGATTTAATTGGTGGTTGTTTATCATATACTCCTGTAATATTATTTGGATTTTCCAATGAAATAGGAAATTTTGTCTGCTCCTTTAATGATTTTTGGCCATCCAGTATTGGTCTATTAAAGTCTTGCTCATTTAAACCATCATTTGTTCTTTCAGAAATGTTGGACATATCAGTATAGAGTTCATCTGTTGTAATTGAATGATAAGATTTATTTTGTTCTTCAAGCAAATTTATAGAATTGTTTTGATCATTACCTGCTTTAATTATTTTTCTTGCCATTTTTTTCTTTTTTCTTTTTCTTCCATCAGCATCTGATGTTAAAATTCCAGCTCCAACTATTTCTCTAATATCTGTATCCCAGTGTTTATTATTCTCTTTCCTAATAATTGATTCAAATCCATTAACTGATCCCCAATCAGCTTGTAATATTGGTAAAGGACTAGACGAAGGTTCTTCCAAACATTTTTCAATTCTTTTTGAAGAATCATAGAAAAGTTTTGAACGATCCTGATTTTGAGTTATATTCTTAGGCTGTGGAGTACTAAAATCTAAACATCTTATATGAGTGCTTCTTCTACGAGGTGTACTCATACTTTTATTTTTTGGAGGTTTTAGTCCATCATCTGGTGTATTGTGAAAAATCACATCATTAATTTTAGATGAAACTTCGGGTAATTTGATCATATTATTAATTTCAATTTGATGTTTTTCCTGGGTTTCAAATGAACTTTGATTAGGAACTTCAATAATAATTGATTTAGGAATCTGAACAGGTGGTTGTCTAGAAATTATATTTGTTCTTCTAAATTTACTCCTTATGCCAGAAACTTTTAATGAGTGTTTTCTTCGTTTTGGAAATATGTGTTTTTCAGGAGCTAAAAGTAAAAACTATTAATAAAATATTTAGTAGTACCTAGTTCTATTATTATTATTATATATTATAAGTAAATTAGTGTAAAATTTCTTTGTATCATTTAATACATTTTTGTATATTTTATCATTTTAAGATTTTGTAAATTATTTAAATCACATCCCTTATTTTTAATGGTTTATGTTACCACTTTCTAAGACAGCAACGATTTGTAAAACCAAATAAAGTTATAAAAAAATCCTACACAAAATTATTTTCATTTAGCAAATTAGGTTATTATTTGCCAAAGCCTAAATAATTTTCAATCAAATAACACTAGGTTCATATAACCCTCCCTAGCCGAAAGACAGTAAGTGACAGAATGTGAAAAATTAGTTTATTATTTCAAAATATTTGTTATGTTAAGGTGAATTGTTTTTGACTTTAGCAAAACTGCTGTATCTGCAATAGATTTTCTAATAAACACGAATAAGCATATACACATTTTTTAATTTTTAAAATGTACAAAGGATACTAAGCAGGAAAGCAGTATCAATCATAAACTAAGTAAAAAGGCAGTAACTGATCACAATATACAGTAATTTTGCTTGGTATGACTCGTTTACGGTATTTTTGCTAAGTATTTATAAAAAAAGTAAATGTCGCAACTAACAATTTACATTTATTGTTGCAGAACACAGAAGAATTTAAAATGTCAAGGTTTACCATGGCTATAATAATAAAATCCATGGATGTTATATTTTTCAAAGACTGAGAAGCATAAACTTGCTTATTATAATCAGCGTAGCATGCCTGTATTTTAACGAATCTAGGAAAAAAAATCCCGTTATACATCTACTATAGATAATAGCTATATACAAAGTTAAACAATTTGAAACTTAAGCCATTCTATTAGAATTGACTTACAAATTGTTGAATAAGACGACATTTAAATATATAAGTAATTTATTATCCCAGGGCTTTTTTTTTGTCACAAATACTATATTAACAGGCTATTAACATTGTTGATTAGTCTGTACTACTTATAAATATTGTACATTTTATATTATTATTATTTATTATGCTTCATAATCGAGATTTATGATTCAAACCGATTTAAATATTTAAAACAATATGATATATTAATCATGATACTAGCATAATAAGTAATATATAAAATATTTATTCCTAAGCAAAAAGTACCTCATACTGCTCCAAGTCATGGGAAACATAACATCCTATGCAAAATATACGTATATACATTTGAAGTGTGTAAGTACAATAGTTTTTAATTGCCTTTATATAGATTCTACAGAAAAAGTTATTTAAGAATCATTAATTTATTATTTAAATTTGATAATGTGATAAAAATAAAAAGATGAATCAGAAAATATCATTTTTTTAAAAACTATCACATTGTCACTTACTGCCTTTCGGCTAAGGACGGCAGAATATTATATATCTTGATAAAAATGCCAAATGGTAGGTATCACTTTTACTATACTTTTATATTTAAATTAAATAGTAATCCACTAAATCCAGACCAATTTTATAATGAAAATACAGATCATAGTAATCATACTATATACGTTTCAATATCATGTTAATACACATCATCATTAAAACTTAAAAATTAAATTATTTTAATATTTTTACTAATTAACTGTACATACTAAGGTGAGTCTTTAACATACGAGTGATTTTTGGAGCAATTTTCACATAGTTTGCTTTAGATAAATAATCTTCTTCTTCTAAAAAATACAAAGCATCCACAAAAATATTAATTTATTTTATATAAAATAAAGATGAATTTGTTCATTTCTATTAAAGCCTTTTTAGGACCTCAAGAAATATAGTGTACAGAATGAAAGCTGATGTAACCCTCATAAATGACACAAATTAACCTGATAACAAGCAGTTGCTTAAAAATTTAAAATAATATAATTATGTATCAAATTTACCTTTTAAAATTTATATTTAACAAATTGAGTTATGTCTATGGACTTAAATTTTAATATTGATAGGCAATATAAATGTACCTATCTATAGTCCTTAAAAATTTATTTAGGTTATTCCTCATAATAACCTCACCTCATGCTATTCGAATAAATGCACTTTTTTTTTATAGACAAATCATTTTTATTTTATAAAACATAAAATATTATAGGATGTGGGCACATAGTTTTATTTACTTAGATCGATATTTTGTATTTTCAACTAGCTAAATTATATACCTACACTTTATACTAAATATATAAAGTTCAGAGTACTCTATTTAATAATTACAATGTAATATGAATTAGGTACCTAAAAACTATTAATGTAAATTAATAAGGATGCTACATGCAAATGCAATAAATCATATTAAAATAATGTATTAATTGTATTCATTGTATAAAGCATACCTGGTTGTATTTTAGTTGAGCCAAAGTTATACGAGTCACTTGATTGTAGAACTAATTGATTTGATAACAAATCGTAGTTCTCAAAAACTGTTGTTTTGATATTACCTTCATGTATTAATACAATATTACTGTCAACTTTCAAACATTCTTCATTGGCATAAACAATATGCTTTGGGATATTAAAATTATTCTTTTTTACTTTGTTTGGTACACCATCTATAAAAACATATAAAACCATATAACTTATTGATTGTAAACAATTATTGAGGATCAGTTAATTATATACCTTTTTTCTTGGCACTACGTAAACGAGATTTAATTGAGTCTAGATAATCATTAGTACGTGTTTTTTTACCAACTTCAGGATTGTCAACATTAAAAACTGAAATGTATTTGTATTTTATATTAATAGTACATTCTGAGAAAGTAGTTGCTAATTTAAAATGCATAAATAGTATTATAACTAGTGCTGGGAATGTAATGCCCCAAAAAATCCCCCAAAAATGCACTAATAAAAATGATTTTATATCCTAAAAATTTAAAATAATGCACCTATGCAGTGCACTTAAATTTGTAACTTTCAACCAAATTTTTTTTTGAAATTAAATGTAATAAAAAGTTTTGCAGGACTGCATACCTAATTATCAATCTTTTACTTAGACTTGTAATCTGAAAAAAAGAATTATTCACATTTAATTTTAAGTTACCACTCGTAACATTGATTTTTTTGTCGTACCTACTAATCTGTTTGAAAATGTATGATTTAAAATAATTGATTAGGTAAAATAATTATTAGTACGTTACAAAGTTACTTTTTAAGACAAAAATCTTTAAAATCTTTAAAAAAAAATGTAAAAGATCCAGGACTGTAGTGTTAAATGCACTAAAAACCCTAAAATGATTTTAAAAATGAATAAAATAACCTTAAAATTGAAAATTGTCAATAAATAAATAAACTATTCTTTTTCTGATTCAAAAACACATGAAATGTATATATTATCACATATCTAGCTTTGGAAAACAATGCAAAGTGAATCGAAATCCCAGCTTTAGTTATAACAAAAATATATATTAATAATTAATTGTTGTTATATTATTTATGTAAAGTTAATTAAAAAGAAATAATTTATAACATTATAATGACTAAGACTATGAAAAACTATAAAACCATATAGATAGTTTTTTTGTTACAATAAATATTTATTCATATACCTTTACTTTAATAGTTAAATATTAAAAATATTAATATGAGTACATAACACATGGATATTACCTAATTAACATTTTCCCAAATGCCAATACTGTTAACAATTCAAAAATGTTTGATTATTAATTATTTTATAAAAAAAATTTTACTTAAATTAAGCTGAATTAATGTTTCCTAATTAGTAATTATATATATTGATAATGATTTTATTAACAATACACTTTTAAATATTAATTATGAATAAAAACTTAAAATTTTATCATATTTTGAAAACTTAATACTATTTAATAAATAAAAAATATTTATTTGCTACTAAAACTTATCCAAAATTATAAGTTCTATAAATATATCCAAATAATTTATAATTAAATATATTTATTTTAAAAAAATTGTATGCATTAATTATTAATTTATTTACAGATTTGATAGGAAACTTACTTAAAAACTCATCCAGTATGTTTTTGATTTGTGGATCAGACTGAGCAGAGTCTAATGCTTTTTCAAGTGTAGGAGGATCTAAGACTCCTTCTAATATATTGTATGTTTCTTTTTGAGCTTCAAAACATTTGTTAATAGTATCAGCAATTTTTTCCAACAAACTTTGGTCATTCAAAAATGTATCGACTAATTCACCAGTATCAATAATAACTGAACTATCCTTGATTCTATCTTCTTTAGATAATCCTGGCATAGAGTCAAATGATGTTGCTTCAGGTATTTGCTGATGTTCAACCTGATCACTAGAAAAATGTTGAATGAAAAAAGTTTTAGACGTTAACATTTTCAAAATGATGCAAAAAAGTTGTCAAGGTTATTGTCAATGCTATACACATTTAAATTGAATAATAATTATTGAAGAATAATGTTAGAAAATACATCATCACTCCCCATAACATTAGTTTTTAAACATTTTCTAAACGTAAGACTGTTATATGGACATACGGTTGTAGAAAATCATTTGTTTAAAATTGGTATCCGTTTTAAATATAAAACAAAAATGTTTAACTAAAACTAATCATATAATATTAATACATACACAGAAATTAAATTATGAATATTTTTTGGACTAAATTGTAGTATTGACTCAATATTTATTTTTGTTCCATCTTTTATTTTTACTGGAGTACTACACATTTGTTTATTAATTTGAAATATTGGAGATTCATTGTCATCAATTTTGGAAAATGTTGTTTTCGCATTATTATCTATTAGATGTGTCTTTGAAGATGAACAGAGTGAAGAAAATGTACATGAGTTTTTCTCATCAGTTACAGTGGTCTCATTATTAAATGTATAAATTTCTTTTGTTTTAGAAACATTATTAGAAATTATCTCAGTGAACAATGGGATTTCTAATAATTCTTCAGATGTACTTTTATTTTCTTCTATATTAATTGATATATGTGTACCCTGATCTTTAGTATGAACTGTATTACCAACACATTTGTCAACCATATTTAATTTGGTCTCAACAGATTTATCTTCTTTGGTTGATATATGGTTTAAATCTAGTAAATACTGTAATTTCTCAATTAATGTTTTTGATTCATATATTTCAGATATTCGTTCTTCAACTAAAACCAAATCATATAAAATATTAACAATATTTCTTAAATTAATATAAAAATGTTAGTTGGCAAAATCAAATAATAGGTATACAAAACTTACTCATACTACACATAGCTCCAAAAACTTCAAAAATGTCATGTAAATTGAACCCATTCACTTTTATATTAAAGTTTCTGTTGGTTTTAGACATCTGATAACATTCAGTTAAACATGGAGAGGATTTTAAAAAACATTTAGCAGTATCTTCATTTTTTTCCTTCTTTAAATAACCTGCATAAATAAATTGTTCATTAATTTAAAAATTATAGATAAAAATCTGTAGCACACATATTATACTAATAGCAAGTTTTTAAATTTGTTTAAAACCTTCCTTACCTTTTCCTAACTAAAAAAAAAAAGTAATTTAAATCTTTAGCAAGGCATAATACGACCATGGATGTATTATTCATGGATGTACACATTTTAGTATATACAATATTATTTAGCTAACTAAAATATTCAAGTAGGTACAAAGTTGAATTTAAAACACTAGTTCCTTGTACGCTGCAGCGTCATTGGACTGGGATGAATAATGCCATCATATTGAACAACTTCTGGTCTCAAGACGGTAATCCTCAAAGTGTATAGCTGGACATGCAAATCTTATGGAAAAAACCTACTACAGATCTATAAATTGAAATAGGTACTCACCGTATACCAAACGAGCAACTTCGGATGGCATCAACGGTTCCATTTTTTTTTTATATAGGTTAATGTGGTGATTTTATTTTTCGTGCAATTGCAACAACAGAAGAAGACCCTGAATAGCGATATTCAGATTCACGTCGTTCTTAGAAAGTCAGAATTAATATACGTAATATTTTATCTACGAGAGGAAAACGAAAACGGTTCACGACTTGCCACTATTGTGTGATAACTCATAAGTGATAACGATATTAAAAAACCACAGATAACAGTTTATTATAAACATAGACATATTAACTAAGTTAATATGTCTATGATTATAAAGGTCAAGATCGATTCCACCTTGATATCACAGATATAGGTATTACTATTATCTAAGTAAAAAATATATAAATTATTTACTATAACTATGTATGTAAGTATGTTAAAAAAAATTACACATTCAATTTGGTCACGGTTGTTGTAGATAACATCACACCACATGCTATTTTCATTGTAAATGTATTCTACGATCAATTCTTATCATAGGCATTTGGCACTTAAATAAATAAAAATGATTGGCAAGTGGGTACCACCATAGAAAAAAGATTAAACTTTAGAGTACCACTCTTTAGTGGGTACCACTCTGCTGTAGTGCTGTACAGTAGACAGTAGGTGTCGAGGCCCGAGGGGGTCACTGTAAAATTTGAATTCAATGATATAAATTCATTGGATACGAAAAACAATTCTGAACGAAGACTGTCGCCTACATAACTAAGTGTACCTTTTTAATGATTATTATTGCTATTAAAGTAATTAATTTTACTATATTAATATTATAGTGGGTTGAATTAATTTTTGACGAAAACATTGCATTTAAAAATGCCATTGAGTGTTTAAATTACAATAATATAGGTACATACTTTAAAAGTTTCAGGAAGGAAAATATTGATTTTTCAAAAATGTACTCTTGAATTTACGTACGTAAAAATATACCCGGGCCGCAATTTACATAAAAATATTTAAAATGGGACTCAATTTACAGCGATTAGTGATTACACCACGGTTTAAGATATAATATCCGCAAAGTATATTATCTTAAACCATGGTCCACTAAATATTAAAATAATAATAAAATTATGTTCTATAATGGATTAGAAAACGACTTTTTTTGAGGAGTTTAATATAGGCAATTTTCTAAGTGGTGCTTTTGCGTGCGAGTCGTTTGAACGTGTGCGTAGTAAGTACTAAGTAGTAACTATATAGTATTGGTAACAGACTATTCTATAAACAATGCCACATAATGGTAACTAATAAGTGGTCATTAAATAGATTGCGGTCTGCAGAGACACGAAGTGTTCCAGCACGTGCACGAACAAGTCACAAAACTGTGGCCGTCAAATAATATTCTTCACCAAAAAGCATTTACCTACATAATATTGTCCATAGAACATTAATTTAAAAAATAATTAGATAAATAAAAACTAAAGCCCTTGTACTAAAGCTCAACAATAAATAATAATAATAACGATGTGGCATGACTGGCATGACACATCTTATTTACTTATATAAAAGACTTAACTTTCTTTTTAACATTTCTAATTTTTCATTACTCGATACCTACTGTATAGCAAAGCGATACCCACTTGCCGACCTTTTTGCCGGACTTTTCTAATTTTTCAAAAAACGAAAAATAAATCACTCAACATTTTTATTTATTTATAAAAAATACCTATGGTTTATTTTAATTTCTTCATAATTTCAACTACTTCTTAAAAATAAATATCGTAAATATTTTAAATAAATATCTAAATTATAAATATCCTCGTATTGTCATCTCCGACGTCATGTATGTGCAAATTGAGTACTTTTACCAAGATATAAAAATATTTCAATCTAAAAACAAATCAGTTGTAATAACCATAATATCATTGAACGTCTCTATTATAATATACAGGGCCATATTTAATCAAGGACAAATGGGATATTTGCACTGGGCCCATTCGTCAGAGGGGCCCACCGACTTCGGTCACATACAATTAATTATATACCATTTTATCATAATATTTTGGAAAAACCCAATTTTACTTGGATATTTTGCTGGGTTATACAGTTTGTAAAAAGTATAATGGGGATTTCTCGAAAACGACGGCTTTAATCAGCATTGACGATAACAAAATCGTCAAAATCTCATTGTCGTTATTATCGTCGTAAATCGTAGTATTATATAATAACAATATAATAATATATTACTAATAATCGTAATATTATAATACTATTGACGATGTCTTGCGTACGCGTAGTTGCATTCAGTCCTGCGATTTACGTCAATCGTATTTATTATAATTGTATATTAATTATTAGTTATTTCATATTTGTAAATTATTTTCAATTATTTAAAGTGTCAAAAAAATATGATATATTTGATATATAAGTGTAATACCTCTCTAATAAAAAATACTAATTTTAAAAAAAAAAACCTTGTGTTTTTTATAATAATTATGTTACTTGTTTTACTTGAATAAATATTAAAAATAATAATCATATTTTTAACAATACAATTTTATTCCATGTAAATTGTACAGGGCCCACGAATTGGTAAATCAGGCCCTGATTATATAGGTACCTACGTTTGCGTTTTTTAAAAAATTAGAAAAGTCAAAACAAAATTTAAGTCACGCACATAAGTACCTACATGATTAATAAACTTGTAAACGGCATGGAATTCGGACAGGCACCCGTTTAAGAGATGGCATGCAATTCGGACTTTTTTTTTTTTTGGCATGCAATTTGGATGCAGCCATGCAGACTTCGCGAGTATGTGTATTGCATATTTATATATTTATTTTTGATGTGACTGCCACTCAGTGTTTAGAATAATAGGAAAAATGTATCTAAATGAATTATCTACATGAATAATTAATTATCTTTTATCGTATCTATAGATACATTTAAAAATGTTTATATGATGTGCCATCTTAGATAAATAATAGGGTCATCTTAACTAATTCATCTAGATAAAATATAAGTTCTTATTCTAATAATTGACAATTTTTTAATTTTAAGGTAATTTTGTATAGGTTTAATACGATTAAAAGTATTGTATTGAGTTTTGTGTAACCATAAATCACTATGAAATATAAAACAAATTATCTTTTTATCTAGATAGTTAAATTGCAATTATCTTTATATTTTTATATTACTGAGAAATTATCTCAATCTACATACAATTATACATTTATACTTAATATACGTTTAAAGGCGAGGTGGGATATAAATATTATGTTAATGTGCATATTTATATAGGTATATATAAATATGTAATATAAACATTATATTATACAAGGTTAAAGACTTTTTATTCAGATCGAAATTTGATTTCTATGGCAAATGGCAATTGTGTCTTTATTTTCGGTATTTTTGAATATGATGATCCATATATCCCCTTCCACCCATTAGATCCAAATCCAACACTGCAATACTCACACATTCAAAGCCATAATATTAAATAGAGTACACAATATACTTATATAGTTATAACCGATTTGACGTATGTCACTTCACCTCAGTGACGTACAAACGGGGGGGGGGGGTGTTTGGGCGGACCCGGACATTTCGCCGCGACCGTTTCGCCGCGGGACTATTCGCCGCAGACCGTTTCGCCGCCGGACCTATTCGCCGCAGACCGTTTCGCCGCAGACCGTTTCGCCGCAGACCCTTTCGCCGGCGAATCGGCGAAACAATATTAAGGAAAACCGAGTTTCACCTGAGGTGGTTTTACACAACAAGTCGAGGGATATTTTCGATTTGCGGAGCGGAGCGACGGCGCCGAGGAGCGTAGCGACGAGTGCCGATACACGCGTAATCACTGAAACTTTAAATTTCCATAACTTTTGAACGGTAAGTTTCAGGAAATTTAGAATGGTAATAGTTTCAGGAAATTTTGAATGGTAAGTTTCCGGAAATTTTTTCAAACACTTTTGAATTCAGCATAAGAAACCACGTATATTGAAAAAAAAATTATATATTTTAACTACAAATATATCATTAATCACCATTTTGTTATTGCTATTGTTGGCTATTAATGGCGAAACAGTCCGCGGCGAAACAGTCTGCGGCGAATAGTCCCGCGGCGAAACGGTCGCGGCGAGATGTCCTAGACCCGTGTTTGGGTGTTCAAACCCCCTCCTTTAACTGAAAAATAATTATATATTTGTATACATAGGACAGATTAATCGGATTGACAATGTTGTCTAGGGTTCCCAGATTTATTTTTTAAAAATACGGGTCATTTTAAAACATGCCTGTATAGTAGTATATATACAGTGACGTATTTACGGGGGGGGGGTGGGATCAAGCCCATCAAGGGGATCGATCTCCCCCGTAGGGGTGTATATAATATGCATCATTTTTTGGAGTCCTAATTTTAGACCTCTAACTTAATAAAGCTATATCCCCCCTCCCACCAAGAAAAAACCTTAATACGCCACTGGGACACTGGGTATATACTTGAAATGTACATGCCGACAGCCGATTTGATAGTCGATATAATATCATTAATCAGTAATCAGTGTAACCACCACAAAACCAACAAAAAAATGTATTGTTATTATAATCAAATAATTATCATTTGATTTAGTTATTTATCATTTATGAATAATTTAAATTTTAAAATGCCAAATAATAAAAAAAAATTAAATTTTTGAAATAGTTTTAAAATAAGGTACATACGGGACGGGTTGTTCAAAATACGGGACAATAGTATTATTTTTTAACTTTTGCCGGGACACCGGGACGCTTCATTCAAATACGGGACAATCCCGTAAAATACGGGACGTATGGGATCCCTAATGTTGTCGGTGTACCGTGGTACACATTTAACTCCTGAAGAGGTCATTGACGAGTTGGCAAAAAACCAAGAAAACTAGATATTGTACAGTAAACAATTAAATAATCGTTTTGATAAATATATATATAATATTATGTATGTATGTATAATTTTTAATATAACCCCCCCCCCCATTGAAATTATCTGTGTACGCCAATGCTTCACCTCGGTGTGTTTTATCGAGTATTATTGTATACAATTGCAAATCGTGAGCACGTGACAAGCAGAAAATTATTTATAGTCGGAACTTTATTTTATATTTACTTACTGAATAAACTTAGGTAAAATAATTGAATTCTATTACAATTTCGTATGTGTACACCCAAATGGTGTCTCTGCAATAATATGTAAATACTTATCGTTTTAAACCATCATGGTTAATTATTATTAACCATGATGGTTTAAAACGATAATCAATAGATTAATAAATACGTTAGATACAATAGACCTATATATTTGTCTATTTCAATAACTAACTGGAAAAACAATAGAAACAAATAACTTAATTATAATAACAACAGCAGTACCTGGTAAGTTCTGATAGTTCTAAGTTCTTTATTCTATGTAAGTAGCTGCCTTTTCATCAGCACTTACAACGTTCTGGTTAATCGGTTAATCCAAATTTGGATTATTGTGAACACGTGCAAATCAAATTCATAACTTTAAACAATTCTTTCGCCACTTCTTTAATCTAAATTATATTGAATGTGTATAATTATGTAATGTAATTTTTAAAGTACCTGTGCGAAGCGTTAAAAGAGCAAAATATATTGGTGAAATCCGATTACGAACGATTAGTATTTAGTGGCCGAATTCTGACCAAACAAGTTTAATTTTTAGCCACAAAACAAACGATTGCGAACGTTTTTTGAAGAAACGTCTTGCCATGTTATTGTTTATGGTATTAATTATAGTTACAGCCTGGGCTTGAGCAGGGGCGATTTTACGGGGTAGGGGGGGGGGGTGACACCCCCCGTATGTCGGCAACTGTAGGTACTAGTCGACAATTTTCAGACTTCGCTAAATGTAAATAATGTAATATAATATAAAAAGATCATTGAAACTTCCATATTATTAATAAGTAAAACTAATACACACATATATGATATATATTAGAAATAATATAGTTTACTCGTAATAAATATGCTACGTTATTTTCGGTAGTCGGTTAATAAAATATTAAGTACCCAGAAGAGCTCAGATTATTGTGTTCTTGTAATTAAATTGTTTTCACTAATATCAAATATTAAAGTCTAAAAATAGAAATGAAAAATATCGATGTCGATGTCGGTACGCAACATTCCGTTGTCCGAAGCAGTCAGCTGTTTATCAATTCAAGGTTCAAAGTTCAAACTGAACCAATTCCAATATCCCCTATAATTTTATATTATATGCATTACCTACATGTTCTTATTCGATTTTGACACGACGAGTGACGACACGATTTATAATAATATTTTGTATTTTTATTGTTATTATTATTATAAATAGTGGTTATCAAAGTTCGGCATTTGCTTCGATTACATTTTAATTTAAATATTTTAAATTTATTTGTGCAACAATTTATATTATATATTTTAATACGATAGATATAGGTAATAATACAATTAATACATAGATATTTAGATACCTATTATTAAAGTATCAAAATATGCAATTAAAATAAAAACCATAAAATATGAAAAATAAAAATAATGTTTTTTGATTCAGTAAAATAAGAATCAAATTTGTATCTAGGTCAGCATTAAAATGAATAAATAGAAAAAAAATATGCAATTTCATAACTATTTGATCCCTAAATTATTACTATAGGAAAATGTCATTTTTATAATATTTAGTATACAGTCAGCAGATTTATCCTTGAAAGTCGGCAAAATTCATTCCAAACCCCCATAAAAATAAACTCTAGGATCGCCCCTGGGCTTGAGTTCATTACGGAACAGAAATCACTAGGTATGTTAAAAGACAGAGGTTGTACTATAGTATACCTCAGAGTGTCCCGTGAGGATTTACTCATTGCAATATCTCCTGAATAATTGAGATACCATAATTCTGATTTTTCATTAAGACTCACAGGGACAAGCTCTACAAATAATTCATGTTTAAATTTTGTTTTATGTTTTGGTGAAAAAGTTAAAAAAATATATTTTTTTATTTAATTATTTTCAATAACATCGAAGATAGCCATTTTGTAGAGTTAATTTTTCTGAAAACATTGACGTTTCGACATTTTAATTTCATTGATCTGCTGATTTTTAATTTTTTTCTAATTTCAGAAAAAACTGTGAATTATTTAATACCATAGTGGTATCGAACATGTGGCACGCGGATACGGTCAGCGAAAGCCTAAATCTATCAGAAAACGATACAAGATTATAATATCGATTATTATAATAATATTAACTATTACGAATTTATAAGTTTACGGACATAACACCTTTTTTTACTAAATCCAAAATAAACAAAATAAATTTATTTTATCTATTGATTATAAATTATAATTATTATAATATAACCGTGTTTAATACTAGATATTACAAAATATGTACATGGTACATATTGATTTTTTGTACAATAATTATTTAAAATTTTATCAATGAATTTAGATGAAGTAAAATAATATATAGTATTTGTGCAGTAGTATTATGCAGTATTTGTTAATAATGAATCTTACAGTAGAAATAATACTAATGTTATACGGTACTATAACAAACCCCTGTTCATTAATATTTGAATAACTATTTATAATCGAATTATTCCTTGAAGAATATTCTTTTTCATATTTTTGGTTGTTATGGATGTTCTAACGAAAGGTTAATTGTCAAATACATTATCGATACGTGCACACGTGTGCTTACAATGATTGAATACTAATATTAATTGTTTACTTCAACAATTACAAATATGATAGCACTGGTATACTGTTTTGTGAATAATGAATCTTTCAGTAGAAATAATACTAATGTTATAAGGTAAAAAAACAAACCAGGAGTTTTGTGTTACATTAAAATAAGATCGCACTAACATACTGTTTTGCGAATAACGAATCTTTAATTAATTATATAATAGTAATGTAAGACGGTACTATAACAAACCCCCGTCCATTAATATTTGAATAACCATTTATAATAAAATGATTTCTTGAAGAATATTCTTTTTCATATTTTTGGTTATGAAAATTAGTCAATGTATGTATAATAGGCCTAATAGGGTAATATGAGGCAACTGTGTATTTTAAATGTTACACGGGTAAACTTTATAATATTGCCTACCGGATTTAGTTTAAGGAGTTTCATGTAACATTACAAAATTGATTGCACTAGAATACTCGTCGTCTCAGAATGAAAAGGTTCTAAATCAATTTTTTTTTTAAATGGTTTTTTGCATAATATTATTTAATATTTTATTCTTGTACAAATCAATCTTGAAATTGTATCGATCCGTTGATTATTTAATGAGATGTAGAGAATGAAAAGGTTCTAACTCATACAAATATAAATGACAAGGGCGAAACCGAGAAATATCAATTACAAACTTTTTATTCTAAACAATAATTAAGAATGAAATAGTTCTAAGCGATCTTTGATATAATATATTAGAATGAAAAGTTACTGTTATAATACTATTATACCACTGATACAATACAAAATATTATTGTGCCATAATTAAATTCTGGCATATATTTGCCGCCTATTTTTGTTTTTTGGTGTGATAAGATAATAATATACACGCCACACCACGATGTAGAGAAGAGAAGGTGATAACACTCGGCTTGATCGGGAGAAAAAAAGTGGCTTATTTTTCGACGGCAATTTTGTAGTTTAAATAATATCCACAGGGAGCGCCACAAGCTTCGAAGGCCGGTTGTTTGAATAATATTCAATAATAGCATTATAGCCACTTGCCACTATGCAGTTATGCATTAAATCATAATGAAAAAATAAATAAATATTATATTTGAGATGAAGATTAATTGTGTGTGCCTATGCATATTTATATAGTGTATTTATAGTAAGTATATTTATACATACTTACTTTATTATATTTACTTTTGATTCAATACTTAGTACTTACCTTATATTGATACATCATCTAATAAATATTTAAATATATCTAAAATAATTATTACAATAATGTACCTAGGTATAATATAAAAATAATATACATAAAAGTAAGTGTAAAAAATACTTTTCATATAATATTATTAAATAGGTAGTTACAACTTGGATTGTTTTGATAAATTTTTTTGTTTTTTGTTTTTTAGTCTATTTGAATTTGCTTCATTGCAAGCAAAGTGCATTCGGCATTGAGTATAAAATATTATTATACTTCGAGTAATTTCTCGAGCATGTTCTGCACATCCTATAACATTTATATAAGCTTCCATCATGAGATGATTCATTACACTGAAAAGTAAATTGGTGTGTAGATGTTCAACTGCAAGTTTTTTGCATATAGCATCTTCAATCTGTTAATATAAAAATGTAATAGATGCAGATAAATAACATATTATATTATGATACTTATACAGAATAGATTAAATTAGATGTATAAGATATCTGGTATAATTTGAATATACTAGTCACTTAAAAATGATATCATATTATACAATTATTTATTTAAAAAAAACTATAAACTATATCTGTATCTACATAAAATTATAGATACCTAGTCCCTAGTCATTTAGTTACCTGATAAATTATTTCATATAGCTCTTTTGATGGAACTAATAAATACCCATAACTCTTTATGTTGATGAGTTTTTCTCTATCATCATTACTTTTATAATTTTCAGTTGCACATAGAGCAATATAACATCCATCACAGTTTTTGGCTGGTTTGATTTTCCGCATTTTCCTCGCTACATATCCAGCAAGCACAGTTAGTGCATGAGGATTTATGGGCAGTGCAGTGTAATCATGATCGCTTTCTAAACTAAATGCAATATCTTTATTGTCAAGTATACTGTCTATTTTGAATTCCATTTCTTTTCTCCTTTCATTATTTTTTTCTGTTAAAATATCTGGCATACTAACAATAGCTTCCAACAGAGTTTCTCCTGAAACATTACTACCTTTTGGAGGACGTACTAAGGAATATGTTGAAAGGAGTCGGTACACTTGAATAAATAATAGAGAATCTGGATGAGTTCCTGCACCACACGCACCTCTTATACTTCCGAAAAAATGCTAGTACAAAAAAAAAATAATAAACATTTAGGTGTAATTATATATCTTATTCATAAAATATTTCAGATTTATTGCATACTTCTAGAGCATCTTGGTTGATACGTCTAGTCATTAAATACTTGTATCCAACTTTCTCAGAGAGATATTGTGTTAGTTCTCTTTGCTTAGATGGTAATGAAGTAATAAACTCATCCAATTTAGCTTGTTTGATACTATTATATTCATTTTTTATATTATTCATTTTTTGTTGTAAAGAAATCACCTATAATATATTTAAAATGATAATCATTATTTTATTATTGTTAAGTATCATTACATAAGTAATTGTAGTATTAATGGTTTACAATATTATCACATAGGTAATATAGCCATATTAGTTCTATCAGTGTTAAACTTAAAACTTACCTTGGTTTTGAGACGTTTATTCTGTTTTGTTTTTGCATTGTGTCTATAAAATTTAGATTTTTTTTGTCGTTGAATATTTTGATGTTTAGTTTTTTGCATTTTTCTTCTTACTTCACTACACTTAAGACATCTTTTAATTTTTGTATTTTTATTATTTGAAGGTAAGCTACCCAAGCATTCTGGAGACCTTTCACCACCATCATTACTACCAATACAAATTACCAGATTATGGATATCATACAACAAATTTTGGAGTCCTTCATAACTCTTCACTATAGGAAAATACATGGATTTTTGAAGCAATAATACATTTGGTAAACAAGTTGTTGAAAAATGAACAATTTTATCGTTTTCATAATTGTTATTTATGTGAGTAAAAACTGTACATTTTCCTGGAATTTGATGCATTCCCCACATATTTCCTGGTAACACAATTTTGTTGGCAATACCATGTAAATTTTTGACCGTAAATTCATCTAAACTAGCATAGTTATGTTCTAACATAATTTCTGACAAAGATATTGTAGTTTTGTTCATGTCTGTAAGCCCCATTGACTGTAATTCTGGATTTTGTGTTATAGCTTCATCGTGTAGATTAACTGATATAGTTTTTTTAATTTTAGTTGGAATTGAGACACGTGGTTTTGGTGCTGATCGTTTTTGTTTTGATGAAGTTAAATATTTAGGGAGGTTTGGAAAAATTGATGGTACAGATCTGGGTCTTAAAATCGGATATTTTCGCTCTATAGTTTTTTGCACAAATCCTCCTGGCATTTCAATTTCAAAATGTGTCACTATATCATCTGGTTGAAAATGAAGTGCACAAACAAAATCCTTACAACAAATCTTTTTATCTTTGCGTGGAATCTTCCTTTCCCAAATATTTAACAGTTCAATATCCTATAATAGTTCATACAACAATATGTAAAATGCCTAGTTTTTAATGTAATTTTGTAATTTTTTAGTTTTACTTATAATATATTTGTTTTTAATTTATATTTTAAATGTTTCATTTGTCTCAATTATGTACAATGTTCATGTGTATAAAACATTTTAAAGTTAATGTTTATTATGTAATTATGAGTGTTGTGACATATAAATTATATCCTGATTTGGGTAGTATTTTTTACAAATTATGCAAAATATATAAATAATAAACTAGAGTTATTACCAACATAAACAAGTATGTTATTTAATTAAAAATATAATTATATCCCAATCAGTTGATAAAAACATGAAACTTAAACTTAAATATGTTATAGGAATATTATAATAAAAAAAAAATTACTAATTATACATTTTTACAAAAGTTTAAAATTGAATTAACATGTAGGTACATAATAATTATTTATTATTTATAGTAACTATAATTAATAAATTAAAAAAAAAATTAATCAGTTAATTGTTTATCTTAAATTAAGCTAAAAGTTATAAAATTATTGTATAATTAATAATATAATATTATATTATTGATAATTTTCATTTTAAATTATAATATTTATGGTATTAATATCAATATCATGAAAAATTTTTAAAATTATTGTATGTACAAATAATTTATAATAGTATAAATTATTAGTACCATATAATAATGTATTATTATGGAACTATTATCTACCTACTTTAAATTCAAAAATAATTATATAATTTTTTTTTGTCTATTGTAGTCTTTGTACCTTTGGAGCTCGAAACAATGTACTATTTTTTCCATCACTACTAGCATATCCAGATTTACAGCCTGGTATGAAACATTTATTTGGCATTTTTAATAAATTAGTAGGTAAATCCTATTAAACTTGAAAATTATAAATTATAAATTATTGTTCATTGTTCAATAACTCAATAGTTGAAATGGACAGTCATTGACAGTTCTTACAATAATTCTAATAAATTTGGAACTATATTGGGAGGTGATTTCTATTTTAAATACTGTTTGTTGTGACTGGATACGAATTATGAAATTTAAACAATAATATTTATTGTAAAGTCTATATTCAATGCACTAAAATAGCAAATGTAACCGGCCTTCGAGTAATGTGGCGGTACCTGGCGGTATTCATGTTAACTAAATTTGTGCCGTCAAAAATTAAGCCACTTTTTTCATGAAGTGTTATCACCTTCTCTTCTCTACATCGTGCGCCACACGGTATAAATAAATTATTGACATAATATGGTTAATTAATATTATGCAGTTTTCGAATACCCCTCGTTAAGGTGACATTGTTATATGTTTATGAATTATGATTTATGCTGTTTATTATTGTTTATGGTTGTGTTTTTACTGCATGAATCGTATGTTGTACTCCATTTTACAACATGGACTTAAGGAGGAATAGAACACAAAAAATTATTGCACTAACCAAAATTAATTTTGAAAATGGCGAAAAGTAAGTATATAATATTTTATAATTATTTTATTTATCATTTAAATTTTTGCATCAACATAGTTATTTATAGCATATGTATACCTAAAGATTTAACACATTCAATTTTATTTCAACAAATAACTTTCCAATTTAATACCTGTGTACAATGTACATATGCTTTAACTAGATAGGTACAAAATTAGGTATAGCTTAAAACTAAATAATATTGTATGCTACTGAGTAATATAGTACGTATACAATAGAATAACAATGATGTCAATTACCTATTTGAGAAATGATGATATTTAAATACATTCATTTGTATCAATTAATACAAATTTATAGACTTTTATTTACATGTATTCAATGAAGTATTTTAAATACAATTTTTTTTTAATTATTGTATTTATTGTATTACTGTATTTAAATTAAATTATATTAAAAACTTTAGCCTAAATTGTTTTAAACCTTGATGTACAAGAGTAGAATACATATGTGTGTTCTGCGTTAAACATGCAAATATGGCCAATAAACAAACACAGTTAGCAGATAATAATTTTTACAAACCTAATACAAAAAATTATGATAACTAATTAAATAGAACTTAATACTTGGGGGTACTTCAAAACTATTTTATTTCTTAATTATACAGGAATTTATACATTATTACTCTTATTAATCTCTTGTTATATCAGAACATATTATGTAAAAGTGCATAATTTACTTTATAGACTGCAGCCTAAAATAAACAAAATATGAAAGTCATGGAGCATATAGGCTAAACTTAGGAAAATAATATACCTATATTTAAGTATTTTAAATTGCCTATTTGAAATTATAGTTATTTAGTGATTTCCTAAACTAGTATTTGAGTAATAATAAAAATAATATTGAAAATAGTTTGTAATGTATAATACTATAGTTTATAATACCTAAAAACCTAATTGTTTAATATTTTAGAAAAACAATTGAAAATTCATCTTCTACAAGTGCATCTAAATATAATGGACCATGCAAAGTGACTAATTGGCTAGACAATGAAAAAAATATACATATATTTAGTCTACCAAAACACGAAGAAAGTAACTACATTTATTTTCATCCTACTTATTATTTAAAATAACATTTAATATATTATACCTATATCTTTTCAGACTTTTTAGTACAGCTACAGCTGTTGATGATACAAATAGTATAACCAAATATAGCATGTTAGATAGAAACATCAAAGTTTATGATAAGTGGTAAATATTACTTGATTTATACCCTTTATATTTTATTATAGTGGGTAGTTCAAAAAAGTGTAAATTGTGGGCTCATCTAAGTTTATATTTTATGTAAATCCAACCTTATACCAACTTATAAAAAAATTACCCAATTTGTGTAAGATGTTTTATAAACAAAAATATATGAGCTTTCTTAGTATCACTATATATAGTCTATATTGTAATGTTGAACGTTCTTAATTTTTTTACACTTACAATTTTAAATTTTATACATTGAAGCTTTGGAAATTATAAAACATTTTATCTTTATAGATGTATCAACTTTCCTGAGTTATGTACCTACTAATTATATTGTGATTTTATAAAATACTAGCTGATCAAGTACACTTCGTTGCCCATTAAAAAAATTAATAACGGTGTTACGTTGAGGGCAAAATACATACAATCCCCTATTTCAACCCCTTACAGCCATTTTTTTAGTATTAAAAAGTAGCCTATATCCTTTCTCAATGTCTAAACCATCTATGCACCAAATTTTATTTAAATCGGTTCAGTAGTTTCGGAGCCTATTTATAGTACAAAAAACAATCATATCTTTCCTCTTTATAATATTAGTATAGATAAAATATGTAACCATTGAGTATTGACAACCCTATAAATAGACAGTACATAGCAACCATGGTTACCAATAGCAACCACTTACACACAAATATTTCCTTCGTAAATCTCAAAATCCCTGTGTGAGCACCTCATCTCAACACCTCAACCACAGCACCTTGTAAATCTAAACCATCCAGGGCGTCACCCAAACGCGTACAAAAAAATTCATTCAAATCGGTCCAGCCGTTCTGAAGGAATTCAGTGACATACCCATGTACAGTAGAATTATAAATAAAAAGGTATGTAAACTGAATAATCTATATAGATATAATTTAGTATTTTACTTACATTTAATATTCTATAGTTCGACTAATGTATAAGATCTCTTATAATTTTATTGTGACTACTCTTTAAAAACTAAAATTACTTAATTGTTATGTTTTCAGTCGAATATTGAGAAGCAATGTAAAGCAAGTATAGATAAAATACAAAATAGTCATATTCAGATTTGCAATGTTGATCATAATAACTTTACACTTAATTCTCAAAACTTTCAATCAGAAACTGATTTACTTATTCGCCTTAATAATAGGTAAATGTTTAAAATACAGTTAAACTTGTTGGAGTAACTACTATAAATCATATATTTTGTTTTCATACCTACATTTAGTGATCTAAAAGAAGAATTTTAAAGCATAAGTCAACTCTCTGACATCATAGCTATTCCTGACTGTGATTGGCTAAATGAGGAACAACATAATATACAAAATAATCATAATAATACTAACATACAAAAAAAGTAACCAAATTTGTTATGAACCTACACAATATTTCAATATTTTAATTGAGGTATCCCGTTTCATACTTTTTAGTACAACTACAGTTGGTGATACAAATAATCGAACCAAATATAGTATTTTAGATA